>CM019709.1:7476499-7599969 GCA_009760885.1 Achatina immaculata | reverse complement strand
GAGAAGGAAAAAGAAGAAGGGGAAGAAGAGGAAGAAGAAGAAGAAGAAGAAGAAGAAGTCTGTGGATATAAATTTCTGTCGGTCTCCTCTAGAATTTTCTCACGCCTCACATGTAAAGTTTTGCCCAAACATTTTTCTGCCGCACTGAATTCAGAAAATATAAAACAAAACTGAACTCAGAATATGTAAAACACTGAATTCAGAATATATAAAATAACACCGAACTTAGAATATGTAAAACACTGAATTCAAAATATATAAAATAACATTGAACTCAGAATATGTAAAACACTGAATTCAGAATATATCATATAACACCAAACTCCGAAAATGTAAAACACTGAATTCAGAGTATATAAAACAACACTGAACTCAGAATATGTAAAACACTGAATTCAGAATATATAAAACAACACTGAACTCAGAATATGTAAAACACTGAATTCAGAATATATAAAACAACACTGAACTCAGAAAATGTAAAACACCGAATTCAGAATATATAAAACACCATTGAATCGCCAGTTTGTGGAATTTTGTTCACAAGATTTTAAAAAAAAACTGTTTCATGCAACAGCAGGATACAGATGAAAGCAATTAGTCCAGAAACAGTACTAACATAGAAACAGTAATTAGTCATGAAACAGCAACGAGTGAAGAATCAGCAAGAACTCACGAAATATTAAATAGTCCAGAAAAATCTAATCCAGAAGCATTAAATATTCCAGAAACAATAAATAATCTAGAAACAGAAAACGGTCCGGAAGTAGAAAACATTTAAGAAACGTTAACAAGTCTACATGCAGGAAATAGGCTACAAACAGTAAATAGCCCAGAAACAGCAAATGGTCTATAGACTACAAACAGTAAATAGCCCAGAAACAGCAAATGGTCTATAGACTACAAACAGTAAATAGCCCAGAAACAGCAAATGGTCTATAGACTACAAACAGTAAATAGCCCAGAAACAGCAAATGGTCTATAGATTACAAAAAGTAAATAGTCCAGAAACAGCAACTGGTCTATAGATTACAAAAAGTAAATAGTCCAGAAACAGCAACTGGTCTATAGATTACAAAAAGTAAATAGTCCAGAAACAGCAACTGGTCTATAGACTACAAACAGTAAATAGCCCAGAAACAGCAAATGGTCTATAGATTACAAAAAGTAAATAGTCCAGAAACAGCAACTGGTCTAATAAAATAAAGTACAGTAGTCCCGAAATAACAAAACGTCCAGAAACAGCGAACGGTCCAGAAAGAGCAAATGGCCAGGAAATAATTAACGGTCTTCTTTGGTCAAAATGAACATAAAGCAAACCCTTCTCATAAAACCCTTCGTCCCTATATCAGATATCAATCCTATTCTCCAGGTGTTGCTAACTGGCATTAAGAACGAAGACAAGAAATTCGCAAGAACTTTTTCGTAGGTCATGCCCCCCCTGTGTAGTTTTCGCTAGGAATTTCGCAAGTTCATCAACACTGGCTGGCCATATCAGAACTCTGGACAGAAGCAGACGCCAATCAAAGGGGAACTTGATTAAGAACATGAAAATGCCTTGATGTCCATTATCTAGAAACATGTGCCAGCGGTGTACCGTACTTAAACATCATTACAGCCAGTCAAGATCGTTTACTATCACATGGTCAGCCGGTGTGGAGGGAGATATTATATGGAAGTGTAAGGAAAATTATCTTGTCTCGTGTCCTTCCTCGTTGATGGGACAAATAGACGTCTTGATAGCGCTCGGAGATTTGCTTCATATAATATGATATTTAAGGTTTTCTGTAATCTCCTTCCTCCATCTCTTACTGGATGACCTCTTCCTCTATTACACTTCTTAACGTGAATGTTTTCTGTGGTATACTGTCTAGTGGTCGTATAACATGGCCAAACTATTTGACTTGTTGTTTTTGTGGTATACTGTCTAGTGGTCGTATAACATGGCCAAACTATTTGACTTGTTGTTTTTATGGTATACTGTCTGGTGGTAGCCTTGTAACATGGCCAAACTATTTGACTTGCTGTTTTTGTGGTATACTGTCTGGTTGTAGCCTTGTAACGTGGTCAAACCATTTGACTTGCTGTTTTTATGGTATACTGTCTGGTTGTAGTCTTGTAACGTGGTCAAACTATTTGACTTGCTGTTTCTGGATATAGTGTAATACTGGTGTTGCTCCAACACTTTCCCTGATGGTCTCATTTCTTATCACATTTAGTATTCTCATTCAACGTCTCATTTCTGTTGTGATGACCTCCATTATTTTTTTTAGTTGTTAAGTGTCCATGTTTTGGCACTGGTAGCGCAGAGATGGGAGTACAGGAATGTTGTACAGTGGCCTGTTTGTCTTTGCTATGATGTATTTGTTTTTCAGTTAAGGTTAGTTTATGAAAATTGTTTTAGCCAAAATTCACATCTCATTCAAGTAAAGTGAATTCTCAGATAATTACATTCTTAAAAGACGGCGGAAAAGGGGGGGGGGGGGGGGAGAGAGAGAGTGGGGGTGGGGGTGCATAATAATGGCATTTTATGTATAGGATGCTATTTCGCATTAGGCAGATTCCGACTATTTAATCATCATCATGTTGCGCAGTATCTCTCATGGTTGATTCTACAAATGTTGGATTTTCATTTTAACCGTAGTAACCAAGGGCCCTGGAGAGACATGTTGGGCCCCGGGATTGATTAATATCATGCCCTCCCCCCCTCAACTGTTCAAACACGTGTGTAATAATACAGGAAAAGGACAAGACGACCTGCGTGCTTCATTAAAAGTCTGGGCCCCTGGGGTACAGCCACGACTTTCTCCTCCCCCCTCCTCGATTCTGAAAGTAACAGAAAGTAATATTTGTCCTGTGTGACTCAATATCTTTGTAAATATTTTGGTCTTATAGTGTGGCTCTCGCTTCCTCTTCCTGTTTAAGCAAAATGCGTGCGATAATTCTGTTAGTGTATGTTTGTTTCGTATAGCAATATGTGTGTGTTGTATAGCAATACGTTTGTTTCGTATAGCAATATGTGTGTGTTGTATAGCAATATGTGTGTGTTATATAGCAATATGTGTGTATTGTATAACAATATGTTTGTTTTCGTATAGCAATATGTGTTTGTTGTATAGCAATATGTGTGTATTGTATAACAATATGTTTGTTTTCGTATAGCAATATGTGTTTGTTGTAAAGCAATATGTTTGTTCCGTATAGCAATATGTGTGTGTTGTAAAGCAATGTTTGTTTCGTATAGCAATATGTGGGTAATGTATAGCAATATGTTTTTTGTATAGCAGTATGTGTTTTATATAGCAATATGTGTGTGTTGTATAGCAATATGTTTGTATGTGTAGGTTTGTTCTGTATAGAAATATGTTTTTGTTGTGTAGCAATATGTTTGTTTCGTATAGCAATATATTTGTGTTGCATAGAAATATATTTGTGTCTTACAGCAGTATGCATGCGTCGTGTAGCAGTATGTTTGCCTCATATAGCAATACGTTTGTGTCATACAGCATTGTGCTTGTGTCGTGTATGTGTGAATGTAATAATAATTCATTCAATCACTTGCATGCCCCTTGCGGAACTTTGCCTCCCTAACAGCTCTCCTGTAGTCCTCTCGGTTGTGAGCAAGATAGTAATAATTCACATCACATATATTTAGTATTTGTGTGTGTTCCTGAATGTTTGAATTAGGTTATGAGCGCCCTAGTTTTCTTATTTTACATTTTTCTCCCGCTTTTTGTGAATTTGTTCTTAGTTGTATGAAGTGGATGTCTCAGATAGAAAGAAAGTTGAGAGATTAGGGACAGGATGTCAGACAGACCTGAATGTCCAAATCTCCTAGGGAGAGAATTTCACTGGCCTGATGGTTCAAATCTCCATCGGGGCAGAATGTCAGACGAGCCTAAGTGACCAAATCTAAATAAGGACAGAATATCAGAAGGGCCTGAGTGACTAGATCCCCATAAGGACAGAATATCAGACGTGCCTGAGTGACTAAATCTCCATAAGGACAGAATATCAGACGTGCCTGAGTGACTAGATCTCCATAAGGACAGAATATCAGACGTGCCTGAGTGACTAGATCTCCATAAGGACAGAATATCAGACGTGCCTGAGTGACTAGATCTCCATAAGGACAGAATATCAGACGTGCCTGAGTGACTAGATCTCCATAAGGACAGAATATCAGACGTGCCTGAGTGACTAGATCTCCATAAGGACAGAATATCAGACGTGCCTGAGTGACTAAATCTCCATAAGGACAGAATATCAGACGTGCCTGAGTGACTAAATCTCCATAAGGACAGAATATCAGAAGGGCCTGAGTGTCATTTCACACACAGACACACACACAAAAGTTCACCTGCTAAAATAATGCCTTATCTACTCAGAGTTAATCGTCATTTGTTATCGCTCTATCAATTGAGCCACCTCCGATCACCACAGCAAACATGTTTGATTTGTCGAGCTGATAGTTATCCTGTCACGTCTAAGCGGTTGCTAGCCAGACCGAAGTCTGCAGTTCGAGTCACGGCTATTCTTGTTACTACTTTTCTTCTTCTCACGACTAAAGTGGTATATCAACACATTTCCTTTCTTGACTTATCACTTGGTGATCTATCACTTTACTTTAGGCAAACCTCACTGCTTACAGTTTGAGATACTGGAAACTGTCTCGTTTGTCTTTGTCTTCTCTAGTCTTTTTCTGTCTCCACGAAACCCGCCAGCTGGTGTTCTCTGCAGCCGATGCGGTAGGGATGTTGAGGCCCGGGATCGTGTTACAGTGTAGGCGAATTATGGTGGCTATGTTTTTTTCAGTCCCTCCACTGGAGCTAAAATGCAATACTTCTTTAACAGACTCCACCACCACCACGGGGACTATGGCGATCCCCGCCCCGTTAGCTAGACTAGACCCGTTACTAGGGGTATTAACGGAGAGCTGGGACACGGTCTTGATCAGCTAGGGCTCGCCAACCCTGGCACAAGCAGGCCAGGCATGGGTGGCCTAATTCCAGATTGGACGGCGTCTTCGCCCCACCCTCCCCTCCCCCTCCCGGGTCTCTTTTAGAGAGTTTTTATGTGACTTTCAGTCTGTGTGGATCAGCTGTACGTTGCTGACTTTCCAGTTGTTCTCCGCGACAACAGTGAGTTGTGTGCATAAATTAAACGTCTTTTATTCACAAATGTTCGTAATGTACAACGCTTTCTGGCAAACATGGCTGCCCAGTGTCAGGTAGCAGAGGTCAAAGTGGTGGAGCTGATTATGGGTGAAGAGGAGAACCTCTGGTGATAATTTGGTCATCCAGGAACTGACAGAAACATGACAGCAGGAAGTAGTTCATCGGCGTCGGCTATTAGTGGCTTCTCTGATCACCGGACCATTGATGGGTTCTTGGTAAATCGCGACCATGCGCGACCGCCCGTGTGTTCGCGAGTGTAGGATTCGGGAGTCGGGCCTGGCCGAGGATAAGGGAAAGATAAGGGAAAGATAAGGGAGGAGTTTATGGCGAGGGAGATAAGATTTGAGAGTCGTGGTCATATTCAATGAAACTGTGAGACACACACAGGGTGAGAGAGAGAGAGAGAGATGGACAGAGAAGGAGAGAGAGATAGAAAAGGAAAAAAGGTGAGACACGGGGAGGGAGAGATAAAGAAGGAGAGGGAAAGAGAAAAATAAAGTAAAAGAGAGAGAGAGAGAGAGCAGAGAAAGGGAGAGAGAGCAGAGAAAGGGAGAAAGAGGGAGAGAGAAGTTAGAGAGAGGAGAAGAGAAACAGACATGAGGAGAAGAGAGGGTGAAAAGACAGACGGAGAGAGACAGAGATCGGAAGAGAAAGATGGGGAAAGAGATACGGAGAGAAAGAGGGAGAGAAGCCAGACAAGGAGAGAGACAGAGATCGGAAGAGAATGAGAGCAGATGCAGAGAAAGAGAGAGAGAGAACGTTTTTCAAAGAATGAGATATTGAGCACGCTTGCCCCTTCTAATTTTCATTCCGCACAAATCACTCTAAACCCAATCATTCAAGATCAGTATAGCACTTGAGTTACATACTTACTTACAATCTCAGAACAACAATGAGCACTTGAGTTACACACATATAATCACAGAACAACAATGAGTACTTGAGTACATACATAGAACCACAGAGCAACAATCAGTACTTGAGTTACATACATACAATCACAGAACAACAATGAGTATGATATTAACGACTATTACATATGATACCTCACCTTTACATTCAATAATACAACATACAAATGAATAATAGGAAATTATTTCACACTTTAACACACGAATTAGTTCCAGATTGGTGAATAATTCATGTACAACAGTTATTTCAACTACCTCTTTATGTAAGCAGTGAAAGCTAGGACAGACAAGCTATGAAGAATCTCTCTCTCTCTCTCCCTCTCCCCTCTCTCTCTCTCTCCCTCTCCCCTCTCTCTCCCTCTCTCTTTCCCTCTCCCCTCCTCTCTCTCCTTATCTCTCTCTCTCTCTCTCTCAAGGTCGCTGCCGACAGGCGTAGGATATCATGCCCTTCCATAACCCTCGATCCCTTGTATATCTCAACAGGCTTGTTACTGAGCATTTCCAGTGCCAGGATGTCAAATCATCAAATATCTTTTCACTCTGTCTTCCTCTGTCTCTTGTACTTTCGATCTTCCCTGTTGCCAATAGGTGCTCTAGCCCGCATCTCCTTCAAACATGCTCCACAAATTTGGATTGTCGCTGTCTAATCTTCATTATTATTTTCCTTCTTCTTTTGTAGATCTTTCTAATTTATTGTTGTAAAGGAAAGTAAATGTTTTAGTATACCATGAAATCCAAGTCAAACAGGTAAGGAAAATGTCTGAAATTAAAAGAACGTAATATTGATGATGAGCTTTAGCTGGGAAGGAAGGGTCTTCCAGAGGTGTGCGGTAGAGTAAGCAAGGCCTTTTTAAAAAAAAAATAAGATTCAATTCTAAGTTTTAGGAGGAAGCATTTGTTTAGACGCTTTCAACGTTTAGAGTTAGATTTTAGCAGCTGCCCCAGAGAGAAAGAGGGAGAGAGAGAGAGAGAGAGAGAGAGAGATACAAATAGGAAACAGCGAAGCTTTCATACAGCAAAGTTACAGAAAATAGAGCACAGTTACAGAATATAGCTTGATTAGACCTCGAGGAAAAAAAATCATAGACAAAGAACTTTCAGGGGTGAGATAAAGAAAAATGATAAGAGAATTAACTGGGACTCGAACCATGGACTTCAGTAGGACGAGCAGCCGTCTAGCCATGAGAGAACAGCGCAGTATTCAACTTCGCTATCTAGCGCCCTCGACTCTTAAAAAAAAACAACCCAAAAATAGGTGTTAGATAGCGAAGCCATCAATACTTGTCCAGCCAAAAAAAGGTGACAGCCGGAAAAGAAACGAGGCCATGACACAGATATTCTGTCGCTTAGATTCAGCCTCTCCCAGGTACCAAAATTAAGACATACATACACACGTTGTCTCCTGCAATGTTTTGTGCATATTGAACTAAGACCCAGACATACACACGTTGCCTCCTGCAATATTTTGTGCATACTGAACAACAATAACAACAAAAGGTGGTATTATGTTACGATTTCAAATACAAATAGGAAACAATGAGGTAGGGAGAGGAGCACTAAATGACACTAACACTTCCAGATAAATACACGAGAGATAAATATAAGGACGGCAGAGAGTAGTAGACATATTTTTAAAAAAAACAACAAAGAAGTGAAAAACTTCCAGAAGTGTAAATAAAGGATGTACGACAAAAGAGAGAAATATAACATGGGAATACATGTAAACATGTACATGTGGTTGTACAACAGAGTAGCAAATATAAAAAGCCGCGACAAAAACAACCAAAAACAATAAGAAACCTATTTGTGAACTCTATTTTGAAGAACAAAAATGTCTTCCCATAATTTTAATTTACATATTTTCATTTCCCATCAACTTGCGCAAGCGCGGACATGCTGAAATCGGCGGAACCCTTGTCAATTTCTATTGGGAAACATGTTTTCCCAGTGTCTGTCCCACGTGATGTACCTGTTTTCCCAGTGTCTGTCCTGCGCCATATACCTGACGGACTAAAAGCCATCGCACGCGCACTCCAAAAAGAGCGAAAAGCTCCCTATTGTAGTTCACTGATCCGAAGCAGTTTCCAGATTTACCCGTTCCATTTTTGTTCGGCAATTTGTATAGGGGCAAAGCTGCCACGGAAGCGGAATCAGAGCTCGTACCGTGGGAACCGCGCATGCTCGAACACCGTGCACTTTGGGTAGTCACGCGCTGTACCGGAACTTGGAATAGGGCGCAGTTTCCGTTTTGCGGGACGTGCGAAATTTTCGTCTCTAAATGTTGAGCTAATGATCAGATTAAATTAAAATCAATTTTACCTGCACTCGAGGCGGATATCACACAGGTAGAGTCTAGTTTTGCTTTTATCATCATGTGTGTAAATGCATTTGTAATCAGCATGTCTAGTTTGTGGAAAAACATGGAAAATGCGTTGGGCTCGATGCAGGGATACATAAAGTTTGAAAGACAGACATTGTAAAATAGATTTGTTACTAATTTATTTCGCGACAAAAAAGGAAATTGGGTTCTTGTGTAGCGAGTGCAATTACTGTAAAATTTATTTCCAAATTTATGGAAATTCTTCTTCTTCTTCTTCTTTCTTCTTCTTCTTCTTCTTCTTCTTCTTCTTCTTCTTCTTCTTCTTCTCTTTCTCCTCTTCACCCCTCCTATTTCTTCTGCTTCTCTTCTCTTCTCTTCCTCTTCCTACTTTTCTTTTTTTCCCCTCCTCCTTTTCTTACTCTTTTTTATCTCCTCCTCCTCCACTTCTTTTCTTCTTTTTCTTCTCCAGTTTTTTCACCTTCTTCATTTCCTCCTTCTCGCTCCTCCTTTTTCTTCTGCTCCTCTTATCTTCCTCTTCTTACTCTTCTTCTCCTCCTCTTCTTCTTTTCGTTCTAACCCTCCAACTCCTTCTTCTTCTTCTTCTTCTTCTCCTTCTCCATCTCTTCCTCTTTTCAGCATCTTCCTTCTTCTTCTTTCGCTGCTCCTCCTTCTAGCTGGTCCAAACGTGAATGTTGTCATTTAATGTGATAATTGCTATCTTTTTTTTTTTAATCTCCATTGAGGTTATCGATTGCTGTCTAAGTTAAATGACAAGAAGATTTAAAGAGGACTTAAATGGAGGACATGGTCCAACGAAAACAAGAACTTGGCCGGCCAAGGACACGATGAGCACAGAGTATCAAAGATACTCTAAACACAACACTCACTGAAGCAATATTACGGTTCAACTAGGAGATGTTTCCAGATAGACTTATAAAGAGAGCAAACATTCAGGGACATTACTTGAGGAAGAAGGCTTCTGTCACGTGACATTCCCCTGCTCCTTATTTCCAGTGCTACTGTTACTCTCTTGTTGGTATTGACGCTGGTGTTATTCTTAACGTTATTTTTGTTGCTGACGCTGATGCTATTGTTACTCTTCTTGTTACGTACGTTGGTGTTATTCGTATTGTTACTCTTCTTGTTACTGACGCTGGTCTTCTTCTTCTTCTTCGTTCGCTTCTACCACCAAAACCTCACTGTGATCCTACTGAATTTACGCCTGTGGTCCTCGTTAGGTCCCGTGGTCTCCTGTGTGGTCCCCGAAAGGACCACACGAGATCCAAGAGAGGACCACAAGGGGTTCAGAGTATCACAGGGCTTTAGCCTGTGTTCTTGGTGGGTCTCAGAAGTCTGACGCTGGTGTTATTCTTATTGTTAGTCTTGTTGTTATTGACGCGGATGATATTCTTACTGTTACTCTTCTTGTTATTGACGTTGGTGTTATTCTTATTGTTACTCTTGTTGTTATTGAAGCGGGTGTTATTCTTATTGTTACTAATGTTATTGTTACTGATTTCTTCTAATGTTACTGTTGTTCCACCACAGTGATGCTGTGATCAGGATGTTCTTGACAACCAGGGCTGGGAACAAAAAGTTCTTGACGACCTGGACTGTGGGCAGAATGTTTTTGGCAACCAGGACAAGTGGGCAGAATGTTATTGGCAACCAATGCTGTAAGCAAGATGTTCTTGGCAACAAGAGCTGTGAAAGTGGTCTTGGAGACAGGTTCTTAACAGATTTCCGTGTCACGGCGACCACGGCTGGCCTTGCTTCTTCTGCCAGGCTGAGCCTGACGTGACCCGGATTTTGCCTATGTCAGCTTCCCAGGTCTCGAGAACCGAACTGTCACAGCAGCGGCAGATTTTGTTTTTAAACCTCCTGTAAATATCTGCACAGATAAATCTCTGACCATTGCTGATCTTCTAGTCCAAATACTGGTGACTCTCTTTCTTTTCAGCGGCCCTCTGTATCCATCCAACATCCTCCTAGTTGACCAGCAGTATTGCACACCGCTCAGGAACTGAAAATAAAAAGAAAAGCCGCCGTGACCGGCTTCCAATACGGTGCCACGTTGTGTCTCAATATCTTCACTGCATTGTCTGCAAGATTACTAGCTCACAGTTCCAGAAAATTAGCAGAAGAACGACAAAAACAACAACAACAACAATCGCCACAGAAAATGTTCGCTCACCTGGTCCTGATGCTTGTTTGTTCAGATTTTCCCGCCATTTTAGGTTTTCTCAACGTCCTCTCTGGAGCTAACGCCCACTTTGCTAATCAATACTCCAATATAGTCAAACAAAAGAATGCATTTAACAAAGGCCAAAAATAACTTTTAAAAATCCCCAACTTTTCAACAACTTTTACACAGCCTCGTAGACTCAGTTAAACATTGATTTTATGTCCCCCCCCCTTTTTTTCCCCTGGCTGGGGGGTGGGGCTAAGCTTCGTAGCTTGTCTCTACCTTCTACTGTGTGACAAATTTGAATTCCACTTCCGGTCACGTGTTCACACATGGCCGTACAGGAAAGACACAACTGGTGAAGGGAATTTAACCATGTCCATTTGTCTCATGAACTTGATCTCTTGATGTTTGAAATTTTAACTCTAAATTTTCGGAATTTTACCAGAAAATGTACCTTTCTTTTTTTTTCCCCTGCCACCTTGCAGTCTGGTAAGATCAGGTAAGTAGACAGGTGCTTATCCAGAGAATTAGCAACCCGAGCATGACATCTGGTTGTAGAGACAATGCATTACAAAGAAGGATCAACCGGCAGTCTTTGTTTCTTGCATCAGGACAACCTTTGTTGTCTTGAGACTGTATCGATCAAGGGAGCAGCGAGGTACATGAAGGAAATCGTGGGAAGCTAATACCTGAGAATTTCCCAGCATTCGTAATCATCCAGGACCTTCTAAGCTGACAAGATCATGAGACATATTGTCTTCAGGAGCAAGTCCAGCCACATTTTCTCTAGTGACATGATTAGCATAAAAGGATGCAGCTTACGATATCGCGAGTGTAGTTTTAACATTGTGCTTTGACCCTTTTCTGAAAGCAGTTTTGGCAGATCCTGGATAGACAGGACCTCGCCACTGCCTGGTGATGATACTTGATAATGGAACTTGCTGTTGAGCTAAGAAGGAGCAGTCTAGTTCTTCTCTGAATGGAGTATAATATCTCTCTCTCTCTCTTTCTCTCTCTCTCTCTCTCTCTGAACCTTAAGTGCCCAGGGCACATGGGGCTTCCGCAAGGGTTTTCCACAAATGCCAGTCCTTCGCCTTTTTTTTCTGCTCTTGCCCAGGTGAGCCCTCTATTGCTCAACATCCTTTCTGTTGTTCTTCTCCATGTCTCTTTTGGTCTACCCTTACTTCTGTTCCCCTGTGGTGTCCATCTTAGTGCTATTTTTGGTAGTGAGTTATCAGTCACTCGGAGCACATGTCCCAGCTATCGCCAGCGTCTTTCCTCAATAACTGCTGTCAGTGGCTTCATCTGCATTTCTGCCAACAAGATGTTATTTCTTATGGTGTTTGGCCAAAATATTTTTTCTAATTCTTCGTAAACATTTAGTCTGGAAGGAATTCAACTTGTTTTCTATGGTTTTGGTGATTTTCCAGCATTCAATTCTATAGAGTAGTACACTTAGAACATTACTCTTAAATATCCTGATTTTCGTATTCATGCTTAGTTTTTTTAGATTTCCATATAGTCTGCAGCACTGCAAAAGCCTGGTTTGCTCTAGTAAGTCTGCTGTAATGTCTCTGTGCTGTCTCCATTTTCTACTACTTTACTGCCTAGGTATACAAATTCAATTACCTCCTCCACAATGGAGTATAATGGTAAGAAGTTTTTGTCCCAGCTTCCTGGAAAAGCATTGCTCAAAATCCTGTGTGTGGCCATGAGAAAAGAAGTGCATCATGACAGCCTAATATAGTCAAAATTTACCCAAAAAAGTAACATCTCTTGGCAGCTGAACAAAGTTCTTCATCTAAGAGAGTTCAGATGAAGAACAAAGAACAAAAGCCGGATAAAGAAGAACATAAAAGGAAGTCAACTTTCGAGAAATGTTATCTGCGATCTTTATTTCTTTGAAAAAATTTTTTTATTAACTAAGAACTGTTGGATCATCACCATCATCATCATCATCATCATCATCATCATCAAAGGAAAGAAAAGACTAAGTATTTGTAAGACAATCTGGTCATTTTTATTAAGTAATTTATTTGTTATGTTAATGTCACTCACAAACAAAAAAATTAATTAATGAAAACGAATCAGATTTTCTTACTTCGTCTTTTCTTTCCTTTTCTAGGACACTTCTGTTTTCGGTTAAATCCTGTGAAGGTTTTTAGCATCTTCTTCTTCGTACGCACACTGGAGATGATGCGTGGTACCCTGATTTTTTGCTATGCGCCTTTTGGCTGGCTACCTCCGACTTCAGCACATTTCCTTGCTAGGGCAGACTGTGGTCTTGCTCAGACTGCCATGAAGACAGTGTTGTAGGCTGGCCTGGCCAAAACTTTGTTTTCCAGCCTCTGGTGGCTGTACTTAAGCCCCTTCTCCGTGTCAGATCCAACATGCAACACTGGCTGTCCAGACGGCTTTGAGACAGTTTCACAAAGACACTCTGACTTTGGGATGAGGAATCTGATGAGTGCCTCAACAATATCCATTCCCCGCCATCTATAGTCTACTGGCTCTGTTTTGTTTACGTCATTCTGATAGCCATTGTTGTAAAGAACCAAAGGCTTGTCACGTCCTGGATTCATTGGTTCCACACCAGACTTTCCTCATCCTCTCCAGTGATCTCCATGTCCCCATCCGCCCACCACCTGACATTACATTTTACAAAAATAACTATTACAATCAGTGTTTATTCCTAAAGGTTTCTGGGCTACAGAAGTAGGTCGGAGTTTTTAAGCAAACAGATCTATATTCCCTGTCTCACAGAGACTATGTTAAGATAAGTGTGTTGTTAACACACTTGTTTCCGGGAAGGGGGGGGGGGTAGCTGAAATATTGGGTGTTTTATATAATTTATTTTTAACTTGTTTTAAAAACAGCTTTCTGTTTCCGTTAATCAGAACACTACAACCTGAACATTTTCCAGAACTCTTAATCAGAAGATTGTTACAAGCTGCAGGAAGCCACGACTTTAATATACGGACCAACATTTCACGCCTGGAGCTCCACGAATCCTGACGTGTCACCTTCGGGCCAAACCTGGGAACCTAGAACTTAATTTCGTCTTTGACAGATTGACATGTAGCACCGGACAGCATGCTGCTGCTGTCGTCAGCGATATGTTCCAGTCCATGAAACTTTAGCCAGAACTCTTGGTGGGGGGGGGGGGGGGGGCTGGTGAAGACTTCATGGGGAAAGAAGAGGTGCACTTCCGAGCTGGGATTAATCGAGATTATCAGCAGGAACATCCGCTGTGATCCGTGTCACAATCTTCAAAAACGTTCGATGCATATTTCTGAATGAATAGTTTCTGTTTACAACGGTCGGCCATACAACGCTCGGCTCTGTCAGCGCATAGTGTGCAGGCTTCGCTGTGTGATACATTTGTTAACTATTATGAAGGAATGTGTATCAAAGAACTGACATAACAAAGAAATGACATAACACAGAAGTGACAGTTTCAAAGTGACAAAAGTAAAAAAAAAAAAAAAGTGTTGTTTTACCTAGTGATCTTTCCCGTGGTCTTTCCTTGCCAACCCATTTATCACTGATATCTTAATCTTAATCCAAAAACCTGAAACACTGACGATGAGTAGTGCTTTTGGCGTAATCCACCGAAATTAAATAAATCACGGTTATAATCATCTAAACTGAGGATTAACAAAAGATAAAAAGTTCACCACTCTTGCCTTACGATAGTATTCTTGTCATGCCATTGAAGTTAGTTTCAGGTTTCTCACTCCTTCTATATATCACTCCTTCGATGTGTCAGTCATTCGATGTGTCATTTCTTCAATATGTCACTCTTTTGATGCGTCCTTTCTTCAATATGTCACTCCTTTGATGCGTCATTTCTTCAATATGTCACTCCTTTGATGCGTCCTTTCTTCAATATGCCAGTCTTTCGATGTGTCAATTCTTCAATATGTCACTCCTTCGATGCGTCATTTCTTCAATATGTCACTCCTTCGATGTGTCATTTCTTCAATATGTCACTCCTTCGATGTGTCATTTCCTCAATATGTCACTCCTTCGATGCATCATTTCTTCAATATGTCATTCCTTCGATGTGTCATTTCTTCAACATGTCACTCCTTCAGTATGTCACTTCTTCAGTATGTCACTCCTTCGATATATCACTTCTTCAATACTCCATCACCATCAAGATAACAAAAGACCTCAGCAAATTCCATCACATTACTAGCTTCCCCCCCCCCCCCCCGCTGCTGGATATATTTGGATGTATCCTGTATCCCAGCCAGGAACCACGGATTGAGTTGGATGCCGCGTGGCAGACCTCGACAAGCTTCGAAGCAATCCACGAGTCTCTGTTTACCGGAACTACTACATCATTGCCAGGATTATAACGTTGACCGGGCCAAAAAACTGGTCTCCGAAAATGTTAGAGAAAAAAAAACCAAGCTGGCATATACAAAACGTGTCCTCAGAGACTCAGATCTGAGCATGGGCCAGTTTTCCCCACCTCAACCTCTTATCAAGCCAAATGAGCACATGACGTCAGCCCATATGGCCAGCGTCGTGTGGTCTCATTTCACAGCCTGTCACCGCCATATTTTCCGACCTTCCGAACTTGTATCAATATTCACTGTGGCGCGACCACAGCGCCTAACATCTGAATAATTTTAATAATTGGCGTTTGTTGATCATATTGGTCATGGAAGGAGTGGCAATGTTAACGATGAAATTAACGTTTTGGTTTTTTTTTTTTTACCTGCAAATAAAAGCCGAATCGAAAGCCATCTAATAACTGTTCCTTGTTATTCTGTGTTCAAATCCAGAGCGCCATTCAGGCGTGAAAGAGAGCCTTGGATAGCCTGAATTCCACCTGAATTCTGCCTGTCGTAATGAATCTGAATTGTACTGGTGCTCGGCCTGGCATGTCAAAGCGGTGTATGTTTGCTCAATTCTGTGGTGTGTCTCCCAGAAGGCCAGAGCAAGTTTTGAATTCATGTACCCGTAAAACAATACAGCCACACAGAAACACGAAAGGCAAGAACAAGAAAAAAAAACATAATTTATTATCGGGTGTTAATTGGAGCGAGTTATGGACAAGTATTAAATACATTTTTATGAAACTCTTTCTTTTTTTTGGGGGGGGGGGGAAGCTTCAGTCACGGCAGAATATGAGAGAAGAGGAATCAGAATTACATACAGACAATGACATAATGGACGCGCCGAGTCATACATTTAGGCCAGCGGTTACCAACTTGTGTAGCTGGTGACCTATCGTACGGTTGAGTAGCTAGGCGAACAAGCAGAGCTTGATATGTCAAGTTCACCTAGGCGAACAAGCAGAGCTTGATATGTCAAGTTCAGCTAGGCGAACAAGCAGAGCTTGATATGTCAAGTTCACCTAGGCGAACAAGCAGAGCTTGATATGTCCAGTTCAGCTAGGCGAACAAGCAGAGCTTGATATGTCAAATTCAGCTGTACGTCACCAGTAGCCACTACATCCACCTGGACAAACGGTTCCAACAACAACCATTGCTGCTCCCCCTCCCCCCCTTTATATGGGCTCTTTAAGAATCAGGGAGGGGTGAAGAGGGAAACAAGATGCCAGAGAAAGGCATCAGAGCTGGTTCTAAGGACTGTTATTGCTGGAGGTGGGGTGAAGGTGACGCTTTCCACTCCAAGGCGTGCGTCTCAAACAGCCTCTGACAGTCACGTCCAACTCCTGGTCTTCTCGTGGCAGAACTGTTTAAACTGACAGGAGAAGGGGTGAAGGCTAATATCTGGCGCCTGAAAACCAGACGCTTCGGGTAGATGAGAGTCATGTTTGGTAGCTCATCTACCGCTGCTAGCGAGATTCTTCAGCTGCCGTGCGTGGAGTGGGGCTCCTCCCGGACAGTGAAGAAAGGTGCGAATGGGGTTGCCAGTGAAAAAGGTGAAAGAAAGTAATAAGCGAAGTAAACAGGAACTTAGATCACGGCACCTCTGATCTGGAGGTCGGCCACGTCCTAAGTGCACTCAAAAAGGGCGAAATGCCTGAACCGGCTTAACCCAGAGGTTAAGACACTGCTGGCGATATTCTTCGGATGCCGCGCGTGGAGTGAAACTCGCCCCGGCCAATGAAGAAAATGTGAAAAAGAAATCAGGGTTGCCGCGCGGCGCCGATGTGAAAAGGTGATGGAAAGGATAAAGTGAAGCTTAGTCAGTATGTCCAGTAGTCTCGCGGCAAGAGCTACTCATACCACGGCACCTCTTCTCTAGAATCCGGCCACGTCAGATGTACTATCTATATTTCACTGGTGAAATATGCCTAAACAAGCTTAAACCAGGGGTAAAACTTGATGGCTACTCATGTCACGGTACTTCCGCTCTAGAGGTCGGTCACGTCCTAAACACGCCCATACTGGGATACTGTGCCTAAACCGGCTCAACCCAGGAGTCAAACTTAATAGTGGCGAGGATTCGTCCTCCTGTACAAAAGCTCCGTCCTGGTCACAACTAGAAAGAGTAGCGACCACGACCACAAAATGCTGAAGTCGGAGACACTGGACCAGTGCGTTCTAGATAAGCAACTACCTCTCACCCAGTGGGGATGTATGCGTGTCCTAATCACGCTGAGGTTTTCCGGTGAGAAAGTCCAACGCTGGACTGAATGGGCAACCACCTCTCACCTGGCGGGGATATACTGATATCCAAAACACGTCGAGGTTTTCCGGTGAGAAAGCCCAACTCTAGATTAAACTGGTGCAACGAAAACCACGGAGTCACGCATTCCCGCTTCCGAGACCCACCGAGAATACAGGCTCAAGCCCTGCGATACTCTGAACCTCTTGTGGTCCTCTCTTAGATCTCATGTGGTCCTTTCGGGGACCACGGGATCAATCGGGGACCACAGGAATAAATTCAGGAGGATCACGGGGCGGTCTTGGTGGTAGAAGCGAACGAAGAAGAAGAAGAAGGTCGTGGCAGACAATCTGGAAAATTTAGGGAACCACTGATCTAGACAAAGCGATTATATATTATTATTAATATAGCAAGATAAAGAACAAATATAGCACTGGTGTAGCACGATAAAACACTGACATAGTACTATATAGCACAATAAAAAACCGGCATAGCACTGATATGGTACTGATATAGTACTGAGTGACACTGATACATTACTACTATGGCACTGATACAGCACTAATAATAACACAGTATGAAGCATCACGTTAATCGGGCACAAATTACGAACATGCTTATGTTATACATGAAATACAAATGTTACCTTAAAAATTACACCACAAAGGTATCACAAACGTGAACTGTGTGGCTAAAAAGTAATAAGACTGAAAGATCTTCCCTATTTCTAAAAATCGTTTCTTTTCTTGCTGCACCAGGAGGCGGTAGTGGATCATTTTGTGTTGCCCTTGAGATATTTCTAATCAGATTGGTCGCTTTCTCTTTCCTGTGCCACTTGGTCGCCCGTTTTAAACAAATTTCTGCCGTGCTACCTTCTTAAAGAAGGGCGCTGCGCCAATTTAAAGAGGGGACTGGCACAGTTTTCTGTTTCCTACTTCTGGAGGAGGCCATATTTAGATAAGTTCTCCGTTTAGTTATTTATTTGTCTCGTTGTGCATGTAATCCTCGAAAAAGGCTCACGCCGAAATATCGGATGTTGTATGTTTTTCATTTATACGTTCTCATACTTTCTATTCGTTTTTTTTCCTCACTTTACTCACTCCCGCTTTGTAAAACTACACCATACACCTCTATCTTTATTACAGATTAAAGAAGAGTTTCTCTCTTCTGATACAGAATCACGAGAAGATGTAGTGCTACCATGTACTTGGTGATGAATGTGTGCTGCTATTCAATCATTTGCCTTCTAGTGAAATGATTGTTGAACCACTACTCAGGATCATGATAATAAATGCTTTATCTGTGGAATCCCTTACTACTTGTTTCATCGATACACACAAGAAACATAAGACACCCAGGCACGCATCTACAACCTTGACGACCACAGCACAGCAGCACTTACCAAGCAAGCGCTCAACCGGGCCAACATAGCAGCAGTGTTGAGTGATTAACCAAGATGGTAATTTCATCAACAAGACAACAGTGTTGAGTGATTAACCAAGGTGGTAATTTCAACAACAAGACAACAGTGTTGAGTGATTAACCAAGAGGGTAATTTCAACACCAAGACAACAGTGTTGAGTGATTAACCAAGATGGTAATTTCAACACAACGACAACAGTGTTGAGTGATTAACCAAGATGGTAATTTCAACACAAAGACAACAGTGTTGAGTGATTAACCAATAGGGTAATTTCAACACAAAGACAACAGTGTTGAGTGATTAACCAATAGGGTAATTTCAACACAAAGACAACAGTGTTGAGTGATTAACCAAGATGATAATTTCAACAACAAGACAACAGTGTTGAGTGATTAACCAATAGGGTAATTTCAACACAAAGACAACAGTGTTGAGTGATTAACCAATAGGATAATTTCAACAACAAGACAACAGTGTTGAGTGATTAACCAATAGGGTAATTTCAACACAAAGACAACAGTGTTGAGTGATTAACCAAGATGATAATTTCAACAACAAGACAACAGTGTTGAGTGATTAACCAATAGGGTAATTTCAACACAAAGACAACAGTGTTGAGTGATTAACCAATAGGGTAATTTCAACACCAAGACAACAGTTTTATTAATGGGAAGATGGAGGATGACTGGTGACGGTGAGGATAGTAGACTCAACAAAATACATAAAACTGGCTGCACTCCCCGGCAAGAACTATGTTTGCCATGTGAGGAGGGATTGTAAAAAAAACACACAAAAAAACCAAAAAACTAATGCCTAGAGAAGGACTATAAATCAATCAGTAGCAACAAAATGCCATACTTACTGATGTCAGAATTAACTCAACAACTGGATTCTCACACATCAGCAAAACAAATCTTTCACCTACTAAGCAACTATCTGGCCAGTCAGTCTACAACTGCCAACAACAAAATCTGCTCTGTCCTAATAAGGACAGCCGACATTAATCTCTACGTGAGACAAATTCATTGGAACACTCTACTATCAACGTAGTCAAGAAAAATCAAATCCGTGACTCCAAAACCAGAGAAATCCTTATCCTAACATGGTCCTCAGTAATGAACAATCCATCATCCTAACAATCCCAATAATAATGATCCATTTTTCTCAGAACTCTAGCTCGTTTATAACTGAAATTTTCTATAACAGCCTCTCCCTTCTTGTTCTTTTCGAACCTAAACTTAAACTGACAGTTATTCTTTCACGTGTGCTTCTGTCATCTTCTTCTTTCGATGTGTTCAGTCTCCGTGCTTTTAAGTGCAAACTTTGTCAGTTTTGGCAGTTCAAGCCCTAACCTTTGACCCCGAAGTTTTCAAATGGATTATCCGGGGGACTAACAGGGGAAGGCTACCCCCAGTCAACCTACTTTTTTCCTTTAACTAGCTTATCTCCCCCTCTCCTCGCCATAACCATCTTTTATTCTAACAAATATACTGTCACTTACTTCCTTCTTGTTCCTTTCAGTTTTCCAGTGTTTGCCTGGTTGGATAAAATGTGTCTTCTTATTTGTTTTATAGAAATTATAACAAAATAATCTAAAGAAAGCAGGAAAGACATGGCTTGAAGTATCCCGAATTGTTCAAGACAGGATTGGCTGGAGAACCTTTTGTTGATGCCTTATGCTCCATGGGGAGTACAGAGACAGGCTGATGATGATTGCTAATACTAACTCTTCCCAAGATTTGCTCATAACGTGAAATAAACACAGTTTTGGAATGCTCACCTAGGTAGAGGGAACAACACAAAAAAAGAACAAATATATCCATACTACAAGAACTTAATATTGAAGAAGGCTGGCTAGTAAAGAGGATTAAAGAGAGAAAACTTAAATATTTTGGACACATTAAACATCATGATCATTTAGAGAAGATTGTCTTGGAAGGGTACATAATGGGAAAAAGAAAGAGAGGGAAGACCAATGCGAAGATGGCTGCAAGACATCGTTGATGATCTGCGAATGGATGCATCAGCAGCAGGGCATCTTGCTTACAACGAGAGCTCTACAAGAGAGCTGTTAGGGAGGCAAAGTTCCTCAAGGGACATGCAAATGACTGACTGACTGACTGAGAGGGAACAGATAGATGGATTCACAAAATTTCAAGAAAAATTTAGAAAGTAGCGCACATAAGACCTGTAGAAAATAGCGCACATAAGACTTGTAGAAAATAGCGCACATAAGACCTGTAGAAAATAGCGCACATAAGACCTGTAGAAAATAGCGCACATAAGACCTGTAGAAAATAGCGCACATAAGACTTGTAGAAAACAGCGCACATAAGACTTGTAGAAAATAGCGCACATAAGACCTGTAGAAAGGCTCATGTTAGCACATCCATCAGACTTGACAGGGGAGAAGAAATATTGTTCCGTTTCGTCTTTGATACCTGCCTACTTTTCAAGAATTTAGTTATTCAAAAACTAGGATTTACATAAACAGGATGAGGTAACTCCTGATTCTCACTACTTTAGACTAACAGCCTTGAACGAGTTGCCCTGCCTGAGATGAATTCAAATGTAACAGGTTTGTCTCTGCTGCTCTTAAACGAAATAGGGAAAAAATTTTTTCCTAAGTGGCTTCCAGATAATTTTCTAGAAAGTGAGCACTTGAGATTAAGGTTTGTAATTTAAGACATGCTTGAGTGGGCGCCACAAGAGCTTTGTCTTGTCAACGAGAAGCATTTCAATCATATTTTCCTGGAGTTTGTCTGTGGGGTCTTGGTTTAAAGGATTAATAAAAGCAGAAATATGGCGTGCTCTATCTATCTATCTATCTATCTATCTATCTATCTATCTATCTATCTATCTATCTATCTATCTATCTATCTATCTATCTATCTATCTGTATGTCTGTATGTCTATCTATCTATCTATCTATCTATCTATCTATCTATCTATCTATCTATCAGTCTGTCTGTCTGTCTATCTGTCTGTCTGCCTGCCTGTCTGTCCGTCCGTCCGTCTGTCTTTCTGTCTGTCTGTCTATCTATCTATCTGCCTGCCTGCCTGCCTGTCTGTTCGTTCGTCCGTCCGTCCGACTGTCTGTCTGTCTATTTATCTGTCTGTCTGCCTAGTTGTCTATCTGTCTATCTATCTATCTATCTATCTATCTATCTATCTATCTATCTATCTATCTATCTATCTATCTATCTATCTGTCTGTCTGTCTGTTCGTCCGTCCGTCCGACTGTCTGTCTGTATGTCTATCTATCTATCTATCTATCTATCTATCTATCTATCTATATATCTATCTATCTATCTATCTATCTATCTATCAGAATACATAAAATAAGGCTATTTTGCAGAGATTGGCAGTTTTTAGACATAGAAAAATGAAGACAATGTCTTGTCGCTAAAAACCTTCATTAGTATTCACATACACAACATAATTTTATCTGTCTGTCCATCTTGATCTCCGTGTTTTAGTACCTGCCCTGCCAATCAGATAGTGGCAACCGCTCATACCGCTGGAGCGCTGAGTTTCGATGACATCCCATTATAAGAGGGAAAACGCCGAACCTTATCACGTCGTCCATTTGTCCCCTCATCATTGAAATGTATCCGAGGAAGGAGACAAGACAAGACAAACTTTTGTTTAAGACACCCCGCCACCCGGAATCTGCAGAAGAAGCTCCACTACCATCGTCAACACAGAGATAAAGAAAACACAAAGGATTGAGTGCCTTTTCCACCTCCAAGCCTTCTCCCTTCTCTTCAGTTTCTTGTCCTCTCTACAAGACAAGACAAACTGACACAATTTGTGCTACACTCCAGATTATACGGCTCAGCTTATTACATTCTCGACAGAACTCACTCATAGGCGGCACTTCAGTCCTGAAGTTTGGACAATAAAATATAATGAAAGCAGCTTAATTAGGGAAGAAAATGGGGTCATAATAGGGATGTAGTGCAGTTTTTTTTTTCAATTGTTTGTCCTACCAACCCGTGGCCGAACCCTGGTTGCGTATATAGCTTGATGGAAGCACTTGCCGGTTTCAAGAGCTTTCATTTGCCAGGATGGCGTGCTGGAGTGCTGTGTCTGGCCAACATATGCGAAAAAATGTCACAGATTCTCGAAATTCTGACTAGAAATCTCTCTCTCTCTCTCTCCGTCTCTGTCTTTCTGTCTCTCCTATATGTCAGATGGTACATCTGTCTTAGGTTGTCTGGCCGTCGATGTCACTTTTTTACTTGTGTTCTGTGCCATATTTGTTCACCTCGAGCAGAGTGACAGAAAAAACTTTTTGACTTTGTCTCTATAAACACCCATATTGTTGACTTGGGTGTTTATAGAGACTTGGGTGTTTATATATTAGGTGTTTATATAGTGTTTATATTGGGTGTTTATATTGGGTGTTTATATATTGGGTGTTTATATTGCGTGTTTATATATTGGGTGTTTATATAGACTTGGGTGTTTATAGAGACTTGGGTGTTTATATGTTTATATGTTATTTGGAAGGGTACATAATGGGAAAAAGAAAGAGAGGAAGACCAAAACGAAGATGGCTGCAAGACATCGTTGATGATCTGGAAATGGATGCAGCAGCAGCAGGGCATCTTGCTCACAACCGAGAGGCCTACAGGAGTGCTTTTTGGGAGGCAAAGTTCCAAAAGGGGCATGCAAATGAATGAATGAATGATTGTTGACTTTGTCGCTATAAATTCGCTTATAGTTGATTTTTGCCTCTATAAATCACTCCAATGTCGGCTTTGTCTATATAAACCTTTCTACTGTTGGCTATGTCTCTAAAACCCTCTCTACTGTTGCCTTTGTCTCTGTAAACCTCTCTACTGTTGGCTTTGTCTCTGTAAACCTCTCTACTGTTTGCTATATCTCTAAAACCCTCTCTACTGTTAGTTTTGTCTCTGTAAACCTCTCTACTGTTGGTTTTGTCTCTATAAACACCTCTAAAGTTGGTTTGGTCTCTATAAACCTGTCTACTGCCGGCGTTGTCTCTAAAAACTCTCTGTTTTTGGCTTTGTCTGTATAAATACCTCTCAAATTGATTTTATCTCTATCTCTCTCTCTCACTCTGAACCTTAAGTGCCCAGGGCACATGGGGCTTCCGCAAGGACTTTCCACAAATGCCTGTCCTTCGCCTTTTTTTTTCTACTCTTGCCCAGGTGAGCCCTTTATTGCTCAACATCCTTTCTGTTGTTCTTCTCCATGTCTCTTTTGTTCTACCCTTACTTCTGTTCCCCTGTGGTGTCCATCTTAGTGCTATTTTTGGTAGTGAGTTGTCAGTCACTCGGAGCACATGTCCCAACCATCGCCAGCGTCTTTCCTCAATAATTGCTGTCAGTGGCTTCATCTGCATTTCTGCCAATAAGATGTTATTTCTTATGGTGTTTGGCCAAAATGTTTTTCTAATTCTTCGTAAACATTTAGTCTGGAAGGAATTCAACTTGTTTTCTATTGTTTTGGTGATTTTCCAGCATTCACTTCCATAGAGTAGTACATTTAGAACATTACTCTTAAATATCCTGATTTTCGTCTTCATGCTTAGTTTTTTAGATTTCCATATAGTCTGCAGGATAGCAAAAGCCTGGTTTGCTCTAGTAAGTCTGCTGTTGATGTCCTCTGTGCTGTCTCCATTTTCTGCTACTCTACTGCCAAGGTATACAAATTCATTGACCTCCTCCACTAACTTGCTATCTACTCTGAGTACATTTCTGTTGTTCACATTTTGCTTCATTAACTTTGTCTTTCCTACGTTGATTTTTAGTCCTATGTTGTTTGCATTCTGAGTTGGCTTGTTTATTTTATCTTGCATATCTTTGTGACTGCTTGATTGTAGACAAATGTCGTCTGCAAAGTCAAGGTCCTCCAGCACTCTATACATCCCGCTAATGTTGACTTTTCCTCTGTATAAATCCCTCTACTGCTGGCTTTGTCTCTATAAACTTCTCTACTATTGGCTTTGTCTCTATAAATCCCTCTAAAGTTGATTTTGTCTCTATACACCACTCTATTGTTGACTTTGTCTCTATAAACCTCTCTGTTGTTGGCTTTGTCTCTATAAATCCCTTTAAAGTTGATTGTGTCTCTATATACTCCTCTACTATTGGCTTTGTCTCTATAAACCTCTCTACTGCTGGCTTTGTCTCTATAAATCCCTCTAAAGTTGATTGTGTCTCTATACACTCCTCTATTGCTGACTTTGTCTCTCTAAACCCCTCTACTGTTGGATTTCTCTCTATAAACCCCTCTACTGTTGGCTTTATCTCGTAATGAGCGACTGCACTAATCAGGGTTATTGCTTTGTTAGAACTTTATGAGAGACTGCACTAATCAGGGTTATTGCTTTGTTAGAACTTTATGAGAGACTGCACTAATCAGGGTTATTGCTTTGTTAGAACTTTATGAGAGACTGCACTAATCAGGGTTATTGCTTTGTTAGAACTTTATGAGAGACTGCACTAATCAGTGTTGTTAGCTTTGTTAGAACTTTATGAGAGACTGCACTAATCAGTGTTGTTAGCTTTGTTAGAACTTTATGAGAGACTGCATTAATCAGTGTTGTTAGCTTTGTTAGAACTTTATGAGAGACTGCACTAATCAGTGTTGTTAGCTTTGTTAGAACTTTATGAGAGACTGCATTAATCAGTGTTGTTAGCTTTGTTAGAACTTTATGAGAGACTGCATTAATCAATGTTGTTAGCTTTGTTAGAACTTTATGAGAGACTGCATTAATCAGTGTTGTTAGCTTTGTTAGAACTTTATGAGAGACTGCATTAATCAGTGTTGTTAGCTTTGTTAGAACTTTATGAGAGACTGCATTAATCAATGTTGTTAGCTTTGTTAGAACTTTATGAGAGACTGCATTAATCAGTGTTGTTAGCTTTGTTAGAACTTTATGAGAGACTGCACTAATCAGTGTTGTTAGCTTTGTTAGAACTTTATGAGAGACTGCACCAGTCAGGGTTGCTAGCTGTTTTGAAGATTAAAAATGTCGATTTCTCTATACGTTTATTCCAAATACGGCGGATTATAGCAGCACACAGCTTTCCAGGTTTGTCGTGGCTGTTTTAGTCCTTATTACTATAGGACATTTTTAAGCAGGTGAGGATGCGAACCTTGGCCGTTTGGTCATGCAACTGAGTTGTTATTCAACTTGGTCAGGAGAGGAGTTTTTTCCAGGGACTTTTTGAGGACAGCAGCTGTGTGCCAGCTAGAGGGTGGACGTACTGAAGTATAGGAGGGTCTTTATCTGCCTACATGAGCGGTGAGGGAGCGATTAAACATGATAGTGCATGTGTGAGATCTTGGAGCTGGACTCGTGCTTGGACCTGTTCTTCAGTATAGAGATTGTTTCTGAGGTGCGGTCGAAGTCAAACTGAAGCGATCGTTTGTTAGTATGGTGGTGTATGTTGAGATGTCACAACATGAGTCATCAGACATACAATCATCCTCCACTAAACCACGTCCGTACACATATGAGGGACACATGTGTACAGATTGTTCCCAATCTAGATGGCGATTCCAGTGAGAGGTTCTCAAATTGTTCCCAATCCACATGGCGATCCTAGTTAGAGGTTTTCAAATTGTTCCCATGCCACGTGGCGATTCCATTGAGAGGTTTTCAAACAGAGACATGATCTTCACATATAGACTGCTTCAAAGAAAAGAATGTAGAGAACAAGAAATGCCTCTCTTCATATTCCTTTGGTGGACCACACGATGGTACTCCACACACATGACCAGACCCAGAAAACTAGATATTATACGTATATTAGAGAATATTTCTAAGATTTGTAGGTAACAGAGGAAGAGGCCGCCCACGTAGGAGATGGAGAGAGGAAATTACAGAAGCATTAAATATCCCATTATATGAAGCAAATCTCCGAGCTATTTCAAGACGTCTATTTGTTCCTTCCACACGGAAAGGTATACGAGGAAGGAGGCAAGACAAGACAATACAAGATAATATTTGTTTTCAAGCGTTACGTCTCTATGCTTGTCGGATATTGTGAAGAAAAGCAAGCCACCATACACAGAATTGTGAAGACATCACATTTAACAATCTATAGTTGTTGAACAGCAGGAAATAAACACAAACACACAATCAAATAGACAAACACAAGCAAACAGACAGACAAACAAAGCTGTGATAAACTGTTAAGATGATGTAAAACTGAAATGAAGAACAAAACTGAAACTGAAATTAAAAAAACTTATTACAATATCTAGTTTCATTATATTATATCAAGAATCTGATATTGTAGAGGAGGTTAGAAGGAAACCGAATCTATGTTGCTACATATCTAAATCTCTGTTGTATGCTACTTTCATACTTCTCCATTACTATCTTCTCTCTTTCTTTCTTTCTTTCTTTCTTTTTTGGCCGAATTCTGACTGACAATGTCTTATGTGACAGAATTTTGGCTGACAGTTTCTGATGTGACAGATTCTTGACTGACAATATCTTAAGTGACAAGATCTTGGGTGACATGGTCTTGACCAGATGTATGGTCCCAGTCTTCAAGCCTAATCAGAAGTCAGTTCTCCGCATCTTCACCTTCTCTCACTCCCATCCACTCCCCATTAACCGTACTAAGTCACGCTTGACTGATTACCAAGAGATACGAGCCAATGACACGGCAAGACAGGCCCCAAAGTGTAGGGGATTAAACAAACCATCACTGGTCACACACCGTATATCACACGACACAGGCCGATGAAGTCACGCATGGCTGATCACGTACGTAAATACCTTGAAGGTATACGGCTGTATATGGTACAGCTATGATAGTTTATATCTTGTTTTCACCCGAGTGGGGTTCGATCTTCGAAACCAGTCCCTAATCATTTCAATGGCCCCAGCCACAAAGAGAAAACTGATTTTCTGGTAACAGCAATCAAAAAATGTCACGCTGAAGGCAGAAGCTGCCTAGCGCTTGAGAACTGCTACATTCAGGAATATGAGACTTTGGAACCACATGGTTTGAACTCGCAATTCAGCTACACTTAAAATTCCGCTCTTCCACAAGCATACTCAATCTGCAATAAGTTCATCTCCTCTATCACTTGTAATACAACAGAATCTCCTCACAACATCAGATTATAACCCCTCTACCCCAAATATGATCACCTATTCCACCTTCTCCAGGCTAGATTACCATTGTAGCACTCTCTCCCCTTTCCACAGCTCCCCCTCCTCTCCCTCCCCTATTTGCGATCCACCTATCACACATCACAAGCCTCCATTTAAACATTCTCTACATTCCACCTTGCGCACTTCTGAACACAGCCTCTAGCAAGTCACAGTTTCTTACAAGTCACAGCTAGATGCTCCATTCATTTTATTTTATTCTAATTTTTTCTTTTTTTTACATAGCATTCATGTGAATTTATATTTTACCTTCTGCCTCTAGTTCTTCCCCTGTGTGTTTTTGTATGATTAAGGCTCACGCCGAAACTTCACAGCTGTGTAAAGTAATAAAGCTATTCCTATTTTTTTCCTAGCTTATACAATTTGTTATCACAGCTTTACTGTAGTGGCTTCGTCTATAGTTATATACCTAGCTGTGTATAGTTATATACTTCGTTGTGTAAACTTCTAGTTATATATTTAGATGAGTATAGTTATAGTTAGGTGTCTGAGTGGCGAAGCGGTTAGTGCACTGGTCTCTCATGGCGAAGGTCGGAGGCACCCCAGTCACCCAGCCGACTTCTTCTGGAGTTGGGGAAGGAAAGGCGGCCAGGCGTGATACTGACCATATCACCCTCTAGTGTGCTGACAGGTCAAGGAAAATATGGGCACTAACAGCATATCCCTATGTGCCTCTAAGGCACGATAGTATTACCTTTACCTTTACCTATACTTATAGTTAATTACTTAGTTACGTATAGTTATGTACTTAGTTGTATATACTTCTAGCTATATACTTAGTTGTGTATACTTATAGTTATATATTTAGATGTGTCTACTTATATTTTATACTTAGTTGTGTATAGTTATATACTTAGTTGCGTATACTTATATACTTAATTGTGTATACTTACAGTTATATATTTAGTTGTGTATACTTATAGTTATATATTTAGATGTGCATACTTATAGTTTTATACTTAGTTGTGTATACTTATAGTTTTATACTTAGTTGTGTATACTTATAGTTTTATACTTAGTTGTGTATACTTATAGTTTTATACTTAGTTGTGTATACTTATAGTTTTATACTTAGTTGTGTATACTTTTAGTTTTATACTTAGTTGTGTATACTTATACCCTAATTATTCGTATGTTCCGTTATACTTTATTAGCCAGCAGAGACTTGTTCATTTGTTCTATAACTAATAGTAATGCGATGATAGTTATTATAATAATAATAGCAATAATGGTAGTAAATGCTATTAGTAGTAGTAGTAGATTAGCTGTGGATTGTTGTAATAGCGGTAGTAACAGTAATTGTAGTCATTACAGTAGTAATTAGCAGTAATATTAGTAGCAGATGGAATACAGAATGCAGCAGAAGCAATAGTACAATTATATATACTACCAGTATTATCATTACTATTATTATTATTATTATTAGTAGTAGTAGTAGTAGTAGTAACAGCAGTAGCAACAGTAATAGTAGCTGTAATAGTAGTACCTGTAGTAGCAGTAGTAGTAGTAGTAGTAGTAGTAGTAGTAGTAGCAGTAGCAGCAGCAACAGTAGTAATAGTAGTAGTAGAAGTAGTAGTTGTAGTAGTAGCAGTAGAAGTAGTTGTTGTAGTAATAGTAGTAGTAAGTGTAGTAGAAGTAGACGTAGCAGTAGTAATAGGAGCTGTAGAAGAGGTGGTAGTAGTAACAGTACTACTAGTAGTAGTAATTAGTAGTAACCTATCCAAACTGATGAAAGAAAAATGAAATTATTACTTTCACTTGAAGCTCCGCAAGTTTACTTAACTGATTAATAATAAGAACAATCATAATAGCAATAATAATAACAATGGTAATATTAATCAACGGTTAGCGGTAGGCATTTGATTGTGTACAACACCAGAAACTTTGGGAAATAATGGAAAAAATGGGATTTCCAACACATTTGATACAATTAACATCACTGCTGTATCTAGACCAACAAGCAGCAGTAAGAATAAATGGTGAAACAACAACTTGGTTTGACATAAAACAAGGGGTCCGTCAGGGGTGCATATTGTCACCCTACTTATTTAACTTGTATACTGAAAATATAATGAGGAATGTTAGAGAAGATGTAGACAAAGAATATTACGATGCCATAACAGTTGGAGGTTATGAAATACCAGAGATTAGATATGCTGATGACACAGTATTGCTGTCCACAACACAAGAAGGAATGGAAAAACTAATTATGTCAGTCCGCAAGAACAGCGAAGAGCAGAACCTCTATCTTAATGCAAAGAAAACTAAAGTGATGACAACTGACAAAACAAACAAGGCAACTGAAATATGTATCAGTGAGGAAAAACTGGAAGAAGTGGAGAGTTTTGAATATCTTGGATCACTACTAACTAATAATGGAGATACAATGAGGGAAATTAAAAGGAGGACATCTATTGCTCTTCAGAAAGTAAAACAAATAAAGAATCTGTGGAGAGGAGCAGACAGAACCACAAAAATAAGATTTTTAAGGGCATGCATCTTTCCCATCGCAACATATGCCTGTGAGACCTGGACACTTAACAGCTGAGAAGCACATAAATGCCTTTGAATGTAAATGCTACAGAAGAGTTCTCCAAATATCGTGGACACAAAAAAGAACAAATATATCGATACTACAAGAGCTTAGTATTGAAGAAGGCTGACTAGTAAAGAGGATTAAAGAGAGAAAACTTAAATATTTTGGCCACATTAAACGTCATGATAATCTAGAGAAGACCATCTTGGAAGGATACATAATGGGAAAAAGAAAAAGAGGAAGACCGAAACGAAGATGGCTGCAAGACATCGTTGATGATCTGGAAATGGATGCAGCAGCAGCAGGCCATCTTGCTCACAACCGAGAGGCCTACAGGAGTGCTGTTTGGGAGGCAAAGTTCCGCAAGGGACATGCAAAGGAATGAATGAATATTAATCAAGACCAGAGCCACTGCCTGTGTGTGTGAACAACTAAACATTCTTCTGACCGTCCTCGGAGTCTGGCTCCTGCACCGGATATTAGAATCTTGGTAGCCGATACTATCAAGTGAAGATCTTGAGCACAAGCCAGTTCTTGGTCTACAAGAGTCTTCTTTGACAGATATTCTCCGACAGGGGGTTGATCGTCCCGGGTTTTGTCCCGTACGATCTTGGTTTCAAAGATCTTAGTTTCATAAGATCTTGGTTTTATAAGATCTTATTTTCATAAGATATTGGTTTCATAAGATCTTGGCTTCATAAGATCTTGGTTTCATAAGATCTTAATCGGAACTGTGTTAACTTTCGCTAAACATCATAACTGTGTAAATCATGGTTGGAAGTAGAGATATGAATCAATGATATAAATCGTGGTTATAAATCAGGAGTATACATCAAAAATATAAATCATGAATTTAAATCAGATATATAAATCATGGATATAAATGATAGAGAGGATAAAAAACACGGAGATCTGACCATAGGAGAAGCCAAGGAGAGGATAAACCCTCTCATGTTCAGAAGCCGAGACAGGGAGAAAGCACACGAGGAAAAAGAAGGCACATCTCCAGGCCACACAGCAAGGGAGCGAACAGGACGTAGAGACAAGGAAATTTGTCTTAAGTGTCTCGTGTTTTCTTGTCTGACTGTACGTGGCTATAACGTTTCCTTCTGGTATGTGGTTGTCCATGTTTCTCTGGCTGTGCTCTGGTCACGTGGTGTCTGTGGCCGTCACTTTGACAGCTAGTGGACGGGACGGGAGAGGAGGAGAGGAGAGGAGAGGAGATGGGAGGGGAGGGGAGAGGCTGTAAAGAAAGGGATCGAGTAGATTAATATGGAGCGCTTTTATTTTAAAATTTAAAGTCTAAATGACACAGATAGATAGATAGATAGACAGACAGACAGACAGACAGACAGACAGACAGACAGACAGACAGATAGATAGATAGATAGATAGATAGATAGATAGATAGATAGATAGATAGATAGATAGATAGTATCTACTGAAACACACACAAAATGAAATAATTCTTGTCAGAAATTGGCAGGAATTTGCACAATTTAACTTGAAAGCATCACGGACTGTATCACAAAACCACGCCCCCAAATGTACTTGTATCCGCCCCCTTGGAAACTAACTCTGAAGGCTGTGACATTGATGAAAGTGACAGCGAGACAGAGCCAGGCAACTTGTACACGAGAAAACATGTACAGAAAACAAGTCACTGGGAAACTTGGTCGCTACATAAACAGATCTTGAACTCCAGTCAAACTCTAAAACAGCTCTAAATTCTGGACTTTTCAAAACTGGGGATTTCTCTTTTTCCTTGTAACGTATCTTACTCTTCTTCAATTGTGTAGCCAAATCATAATTGGGAGTTATGGGGGGGGGGGGGGGTGGGGGTGATAACTTAAATCAGTTGGATGGATTTAAAAGCAGTTGGGCTCAAAAGGAATTTAACTGTAATCGGAAAAGGAAGAATTTGAATTGGAGTCGGAAAAAGGAAGAATTTGAAATGGCATCAGAAAAGGAAGAATTTTAATTGGAATTAGAAAAAGAAGAATTTTATTTGGAGTAGGAAAAGGAAGAATTTTAATTGGAATCGGAAACGGAAGAATTTCGTTGGAGAAGGAAGGGAAAGGAAGAATTTCGTTGGAGTCGGGAAATGAAGAATTTCTTTGGAGTCGGGAAAGGAGAAATTTTATTGGAGTCGGAAAAGGAAGATTTTGATTACACTGAGGATTGGAAGATTTTGACTGGAGTCAGGACTGGAAGAAATTTTTTTGGAGTAGGGGTTCTAAGAATTTGACTGGAGATCAGGATTATAGATTTCAAATGAAGCCTCACAGCTCGAAGAATCTAAATGAAATGAAAGATTTCGATCAAAATCGATTTCTACAGATTATGATTACATTAGGAATAGAAAGAATGTGATTGTAGGTGGCATCTTAAGAATGTGATTGCAGGTGGGGTCTTTAAAATGTGATTGCAGGTTAGGTCTTAAGAAAATGATTGAGGTCTGTAAAGATGTTACAACCAAGATAAAATAAGAGTACTGTTTCCTTCCAAACGCTAGATGTTTCTCACTTATCTTCACTTGTTCTTTCTCACTTATCTTCACTTGTTCTTTCTCACTTATCTTCACTTGTTCTTTCTCACTTATCTTCACTTGTTCGTGGTTCATGTGAAAGTCTGCTAAAAATACATGCATTATCAATTGTCAGCTTATTTCACTGGAGATGCTGTCGTGTGGTACTTCAGGAAAATATCATGAAGGTTATTTTCTTTATTTTTGTCAGATGTGATGTTGGGTGTTCACACCGTTGGTGCAGTGAAGTTCAGGTTCTGGCCTATAGCTGTTTGATTTTTATTCTACTTTAGAGAGAGAGAGAGAGAGAGAGGAGAGAAGGAGAGAGAGAGCATGAGAGAAGATTAATGAGAGACATAGTAAGTGAGAGAATGAATGTGACAGAGTGAAGGGAGTGAGAGAGAAAGCAAGAGTGAGTGAGAGAGAGAGAGAGAGAGAGAGGAAGAGATATAGTGAGAGTGACTGAGAGAGAGCCAAAGGAAAAATGAGAGAAAGAATGAGAGGGATAGTGAGAGAGAGAGAGAGAGAGAGAGAAAAGAGAGTGAGAGAGAGACAAAGACTGAGAGAGAGTGAATGAGAGAGAGAGAGAGAGAAGAGAGAACAACACAAAAGACAATAACAGATTAGGTAGCGCTATAAAAGAAAACGTTCATAGCAGATCTAGCTGGGAGAACCAAGTGCAGGACTTTTGGAAGAGCATGATTGACTTCGCTGACCTTGAAGATATTCTCGTCGAATTCATTATCATCTACGACATGATCAGTTTTATACTTTTCTCTTTACACCATATCCCTATGTGCCTCTAAGGCATGACAGGATTACCTTTACCTTTTACCTTATCATCTACGACAAGATGAGCTTTATACTTTTCTCTTTATCATCTACAACAAGATCAGCTTTATACTTTTCTCTTTATCATCTATAACAAGATCAGCTTTATGCTTTTCTCTTTATCATCTATGACAAGATCAGCTTTATACTTTTGTCTTTATCATCTAAACAAGACCAGCTTTATACTTTTCTCTTATACAATCTTGATAAGATCAGTTTTATACTTTTATCTTTATTACGAGTCGAAATTCATTTATGTTAGATGTTCTGGTTACAGTGTTCATTATTTTATCTCTTCATTGTTCTATTTTTTTTATTGTTTTATTTACCTGTCCATTTTTATAAAAATATTTTAATGACGAAGACATTCATCGACCAGTTGCTTCTGTGGTGTTTTTTTTTCTACCTTTAGATACCTCTCTGTTAATCTTAAGATACTTGTCTGTTAATCTTTAGATACTTGTCTGCTAATCTTTAGATAATTCTCTGATAATCTTTAGATACTTATTGTTCATCTTTAGAAACTTGTCCGTTAATCTTTAGATATTTTTTTCTGTTAATCTTTATATACTTCTCTGTTAATCTTTAGATACATGTCAGCTAATATTTAGATACTTGTCTGTTAATATTTAGATACTTGTCTGTTAATATTTAGATACTTGTCTGTTAATATTTAGATACTTGTCTGTTAATATTTAGATACTTGTCTGTTAATATTTAGATACTTGTCTGTTAATATTTAGATACTTGTCTGTTAATATTTAGATACTTGTCTGTTAATATTTAGATACTTGTCAGCTAATATTTAGATACTTGTCAGCTAACATTTAGATACTTGTCAGCTAATATTTAGATACTTGTCAGCTAACATTTAGATACTTGTCAGCTAACATTTAGATACTTGTCAGCTAATATTTAGATACTTGTCAGCTAATATTTAGATACTTGTCAGCTAATATTTAGATACTTGTCAGCTAATATTTAGATACTTGTCAGCTAATATTTAGATACTTGTCAGCTAATATTTAGATACTTGTCAGCTAACATTTAGATACTTGTCAGCTAATATTTAGATACTTGTCAGCTAACATTTAGATACTTGTCAGCTAATATTTAGATACTTGTCAGCTAACATTTAGATACTTGTCAGCTAACATTTAGATACTTGTCAGCTAATATTTAGATACTTGTCAGCTAACATTTAGATACTTGTCAGCTAACATTTAGATACTTGTCAGCTAACATTTAGATACTTGTCAGCTAACATTTAGATACTTGTCAGCTAACATTTAGATACTTGTCAGCTAACATTTAGATACTTGTCAGCTAACATTTAGATACTTGTCAGCTAACATTTAGATACTTGTCAGCTAACATTTAGATACTTGTCAGCTAACATTTAGATACTTGTCAGCTAACATTTAGATACTTGTCAGCTAATCTTTAGATACTTGTCAGCTAGTCTTTGGATACTTGTTTCTTAATCGTTTTTTAAAGGAGTTTTTATTTCCTAGGCAGAGACAAGAAGCTGCTTGTTTTTGTAATCACGACCCATAGCTGACATGCCGCCGTCAAGTTGGTAAATCATAGATGACAAAGACCCTGTCCAACCTCTCTGCTAGCTTAGCCTGGCTAACGAGGCAGGGATGGCCACGGTCCCTGTGGTGGTGGAGTCTGCTAAAGAAGTATTGCACACTCTCCCCCCATCCCGTTTCTTAGTAACACTCAGGGACTGAGCAGCAACAAAAATGGCTGCCATGATCCACTCCCACATCAGCAGGTTGCTGTACACCACGACGCTTTCACAGCATCCACTTCACAGAACACCATTTCGCAGCTCCAGTGACATAGAAGACAAGACAGGACAAGACAGGACAAGGCAGGACAAGACAGGACAAAGACGTATCTTCAGAAATCAGGGATTTGTTTTCAAGTTAAATATTTAGATAAGAGAGACAGAGACAGAGAGACAGAGACAGAGAGAGACGGATGGATGGCCAGAAAAACTAATACACACAGCCAAAGAGAAAAACTAAAGCACAAAAGATAGATAGATAGATAGATAGATAGATAGATAGATAGATAGATAGATAGATAGATAGATAGATAGATAGATGATAGACGATAGACAGACAGACAGACAGATAGATAGATAGATAGATAGATAGATAGATAGATAGATAGATAGATAGATAGATAGATAGATAGATAGATAGATAAACGATAGACAGACAGACAGACAGACAGAGATAGATAGATAGATAGATAGATAGATAGATAGATAGATAGATAGATAGATAGATAGATAGATAGATAGATAGATAGATAGATAGATAGATAGATAGATAGATAACTGTTTCAGGTTATAGAAAGAATTTAATTCTAATTAACCTTCCCAGGCTGATTTCTTTTTTTTTCTTCTTTATTCAGGACATCCCCCCCCCCTCTCTCTCTCTCTCTCTCTCTCTCTCTCTCTCTCTCTCTCTCTCTCTCAACTTCCTCATTCTTCTCTTCGTCGTTCTTCCCCTCTTACCTGGTCGCCCTATACTCAACTACTTCCACATTCCAGAAACCTGTCACACCTAACAGGTCACATTTAAACTTGATCGACATTTCAAACGTTTGACTGACCCTTCCTTACCTGTGTCACCGTGAGCCCAGCTCTGAGCGAGGACTCATGGACGGAGAGAAGACTGAACTGCGGAAGACCTGGCCAGAAACAGGTCATGGTGTCGAGTAAATCAAAATTTAAAACGCTGTTGGCGAGTTGGTCACTGATACCAATAGTCCGTCAGTTAGTTAGTTAGTTAGTTAGTTAGTTAGCTAGTTATTTAGTTAGGTAGTTAGTTAGCTAATTATTTAGTTAGTTAGCTAGTTATTTAGTTAGGTAGTTAGTTAGCTAGTTATTTAGTTAGTTAGCTAGTTATTTAGTTATTTAGTTAGTTAGTTAGTAATTTGGTTAGTTAGCTAGTTATTTCGTTAGGTAGTTAGTTAGTTAGTTAGTTATTTAATTACTTAGTTAGGTAGTTAGTTAGTCAGTTATTTAATTAGTTAGTTAGTTAGTTAGTTAGTCAGTTAGTTAGTTAGTTAGTTAGTTAGTTAGTTAGTTAATTAGTTAGTAATTGATTAGTTAGTTAGTTATTTAGTTAGTTGCTTAGTTAGTTACTTAGTTATTTAGTTAATTAGTTAGTTATTTAGTTAGTTAGTTTGTTACTTAGTTAGTTAGTTAGTTAGATAGTTAGTTAGTTAGTTAGTTGGTTAGTTAGTTAGTTATTTAGATACTTAGTTAGTTAGTTAGTCAATTAGTTAGATACTTAGTTAGTTAGTTAGTTAATTAATTAGTTAGTTAATTAGTTAGTTAGTTGCTTACTTACTTACTTGATTAGTTAGTTAGTTAATTAGTTAGTTAGTTAGTTAATTAGTTAATTATTTAGTTAGTTAGTTAAGTAGTTAGTTAGTTAATTAGTTATTTAGTTAATTAGTTAGTTATTTAGTTAATTAGTTAGTTAGTTAATTAGTTAGTTAATTAATTAATTAGTTAGCTAATTAGTTAGTTAATTCGTTAGGTAATTAGTTAAGTAGTTATTTAATTAATTAATTAGGTAGTTGATTAATTAGTTAGTTAATTAGGCAATTATTTAGTTAATTAGTTAGTTGGTTAATTAGTTAATTAGTTAACTAGTTAGTTAGTTAGTTAATTCGTTAGTTAATTATTTAAGTAGTTAGTTCATTTGTTAGTTAGTTAGTTAGTTAGTTAGTTAGTTAGTTAGTTAGTTAGTTACTTGGTTATTTGGTTGGTTGGTTAGTTAAGTAGTTAGTTAGTTAATTAGTTAGTTGGTTGATTGGTTGGTTGGTTGGTTGGTTGGTTGGTTGGTTGGTTGGTTGGTTAGTTAGTAGTTAATTAGTTAGTAGTTAGTTAGTTAGTTATGTTAATTATTTCACTACTTGGTTATTTAGTTTATTAATTAGTTAATTAACTATTTAGTTAATTACCTAGTCAATTAGTTAGTTAAATAACTATGTAATGATCTAGTCAATATGTTAGTTAGTTAGTTATTTAGTTAGTTAGATAGTTAGTTAGCTAGTTAGCTAGTTAGTGAGTGAGTGACTGAGTTAGTTAGTTAGTAGTTAGTTAGTTAATTAGTTAGTTAGCTAATTATTTCACTCCTTAGTTATTTAGTTAATTAGTTAGGTAATTAACTATTGTGTTAATTACCTAGTCAATGAGTTAGTTAAATAACTATTTAGCTAATGAGCTAGTAAATTAATTAGTTAGTTATTTAGTCATTTACTTAGTTATTTTGTCAGTCAGTCAGTCAGTCAGTCAGTTAGTTAGTTAGTTAGTTTACTTATTACTTACTTATTTACTTATTTAACTACTTATCTGCTTGGTTAGTTATATTTTTCAGTTACTTATTTGGTTAGTTATTTAGTTACTTACTGACGAATTTACTTAGTTGGCTAATTAGTTTGTTACTTACCTAATTACATACTTTGAGTTAGTAAACTAATTAATTGTTTAATTTGTTATTAATTAGTGATTTAGCTGGCCAATCAACTGCTCGGTTAATTAGTCATTTAGTTACTTAATTAATCAGTCATTCGTCTGTTAATTAGTTAGGTCACTAGTTACTTATTTGGTTAGTTATTTAGCTAGTCAATCAGTCAGTTGGTTAGTTAATTACTTAATTACTCAATCAGTCAGTCAATCATTTAGTTAATTAATCTTTACGCTATTTAGTAAATTAATCAGTCATTCATTCAGTTCATTAGTCAGCCAAATAGCCATTTAATTAGTCAGTCAATAAGCCAATTAGCCTGTCAGTCAGTTTGTTAGTTAGTCAGTTAATTATTGAGTTCATCTGTCAGTTAGTTAAGTATTTATCCAACCTGTAATTAGCTGAGTAGTTATTCACTCTTTTAATAACTTAATTAGCTAATTAATCAATTACTCAGTTAATCAGTTATTTGTTTAATCGGTCAGTCATTCATTTGGTTAGATAATTAGTCAGTGAATGAATTAGACAACTAGTCAATCAGCTTGTTAATTAATTAGTCAGTCAGTCAGTCAGATAGTTTGTTGATTAGTCATTCAATAAATTAATCAATTAGTCAATCAATTAGTTAATTAGTCGGTCAGTCAATTAGTTAATTCGTCAATCAGTTAGTTAGTCAATACACCAACTACAAAGACATCATCAAACCATCCTCTTCCGCCTAAGGACAAGCCACTGCAGGCTACTGAGCCACCTACATCGACTTAAAATGTCTCACACAGACGAGTGTCCATGTGGCAGTGGAGTCCAGACTCCAGAACATATCCTTCAACAGTGCCCAAACCATGCAGACCTGAGGCGTGAGACATGGCCAGAGGACACAAGCTTGGGGCAAAAGCTTTGGGGCTCCTATCAGGATCTGGAGAGAACTGCGGGCTTTGCCATGTCGACAGGGATCAGGATCTGATATGACCAACAACCTCGAACGAAGAAGAAGAAGAAGAAGAAGAAGAAGAAGAAGAAGAAGAAAAAGAAGAAGAAGAAGAAGTCGATCAATTAGTTAGTCAATGAATCAGTTAGCTAGTTTATAAGTCAGTCACTCGGTTAGTTAGTTAGTAAATAAACATAAAAGAAGAACTATAAACACAGAGAACACGTTATGTTGATAGACAGTGTAGGAAACCACAAGATAGTGAGATTATAGACACAACAAAATTAGAATCTATGAGGAAGACGGAAAGAAACGAGTGTCTTAATGACAGAGAAGATAAGACTTTCGGACGAACTGAACTCCAAGACAGTTCGGTGACAAGCGCTGAAGAAACTGCAGCGAATTGACACATGTCTATCAGCCACGGTAGCGGACCATACTGTCAGGTTAATCATGTTACCCCGTGACACTTGACAAATACCTGGGGCTTTCCTCTGTGTTCTCGTTAAGCCGACTCCCCCTCGTCATTGAAAATTCCTGCCCAGATCACATCGCCCAGAATAAGCTACGGATTCATCTTAAATGGTCTCCCGTCCTGATCGACAGAAATCGCCCACCTAATGTAGTGCAGGACCGTAATCGTCATTTACCCCTCACAAAATAACTGTATCATTCCGCCTGGACTAGCTTTTGTTGCGCTCGAAGACTTCCGCGTTTGAATGGACAAACAAATACATCTGATTGGTCGCTGCTTGACAGCTACGCGGAGCAATACTGGATTTGATTCTAACAGATTTAATAAAGATGGCTGTCGCAATATATCATTCGGGGAATTAAATTAACTTCTAGGTTAATTTGTCCATTTGCTGACACCAGTTTGGTTAATTTGAATTACATAATATTCGGGGAACGTATTTAGGGATTTTGTGTTGGGCGTCACGTGATGTGAAACAGCCAATCCAAGCTGGAAATGAGCTATTTGGAGATTGTTCAGTTTAAAATCATGTTTATCTCCTATCAGATCATTATTGATGATACGGGACAGTACTTTGTGAACCATGTACAGTTAAAACTGAGATGACCGGGACAAATGTCTCAGAACTGGCATCCGCTAGAGAAAGTAACACGGTGTAATGTGTTATCAGTCTGGACACAAGGAAACAATGAGGCAACTTTCGACTTTTTGTTGTTGTTGTTGTTGTTGTTGTTGTTGTTGTTGTTGTTTGGTGTCTTGTCTTGGGGCTGTGCTTCTACAGCCTCCCTCCTCTTTCCCGTCCTGACATGGTTAGTTCTCTGGCACGCCCAAGAGTCGAGTGGAGAAACGTTAGCGAGAGACAAGAGCCTTCTGGTTCCACAACAATAGACGATGGGGAACGAACACGGGATTCTAAAGCTGAAAGATAGCGGTCAGCGATTCATAGCCAAGCATAGCCGGTCAAGACCCTATTCTATCTTTCAGTGATGTTTTTTTTTTTTGGAACAGAAAACAGTGTGACCAAGCGAGTATGGAACTCAGTAGAACGCGAACAAGAATGCACATGGGACGAAGTCGGATTTGTTGGGGCTGCAATACACCTAACTGGGACACCAAGTTGTCAGTTCTGAGGGCTACGGCCGAAACAGAAGAAAGAAATATACTAGTGGAGGTTGACGATCATGCCTACTCTGTGTATTTCTTATTAGACTGTTTACCTATCCTCTCTCTTTGGTATATTTCTTATCAGACTGTTTATATATCCTCTCTCTTTGGTATATTTCTTATTAGACTGTTTACCTATCCTCTCTCTTTGGTATATTTCTTATTAGACTGTTTATATATCCTCTCTCTTTGGTATATTTCTTATTAGACTGTTTACCTATCCTCTCTCTTTGGTATATTTCTTATTAGACTGTTTACTTATCCTCTCTCTTTGGTATATTTCTTATTAGACTGTTTATATATCCTCTCTCTTTGGTATATTTCTTATTAGACTGTTTATATATCATCTCTCTTTGGTATATTTCTTATTAGACTGTTTACTTATCCTCTCTCTTTGGTATATTTCTTATTAGACTGTTTATATATCCTCTCTCTTTGGTATATTTCTTATTAGACTGTTTATATATCCTCTCTCTTTGGTATATTTCTTATTAGACTGTTTATATATCCTCTCTCTTTGGTATATTTCTTATCAGACTGTTTATATATCCTCTCTCTTTGGTATATTTCTTATCAGACTGTTTATATATCCTCTCTCTTTGGTATATTTCTTATCAGACTGTTTATATATCCTCTCTCTTTGGTATATTTCTTATTAGACTGTTTATATATCCTCTCTCTTTGGTATATTTCTTATCAGACTGTTTATATATCCTCTCTCTTTGGTATATTTCTTATTAGACTGTTTACCTATCCTCTCTCTTTGGTATATTTCTTATCAGACTGTTTATATATCCGCTCTCTTTGGTATATTTCTTATCAGACTGTTTATATATCCTCTCTCTTTGGTATATTTCTTATCAGACTGTTTATATATCCTCTCTCTTTGGTATATTTCCTATTAGACTGTTTACCTGTCCTCTCTCTTTGGTATATTTCCTATTAGACTATTTACCTTTCCTCTCCCTTGACATATATTGCGTCTGTTCGGATCTCTCTGAAGTTCCGTCGGAGTTTTTGGGCTGACTGCTAGCTTCTCTGGCTTCTGTCTTCTCAAGACAGAACCTAAAAACAGTGATAGTTATTTTTGTTCTGTTTGTTAATTTGTTGTTTGGTTTGTATGTTTGTTTGTGAATGTCACATCGGAAGCTAGGCCTGTGTCGTGACTGACTGCTTCGAAGCTTTCAATAAATCTGGCGCCTCCAAGCGCGGAGGATGAACGTTCGTTCATCAAGAAGCTTGAGGAAACAATGAAGCTTGAAGAAGCAATCAGTTGAACTTTGTGTGTTCCTCTCTGTGGCTTCATTTATAACTTTGTCACATACACGTGTCCCCGTTCCTCGTGCTCTTGTCGTTTTCAGCGTTTGCAAGCCAAATTTATAATTTTGTTTTTCTGTTTAGCCAGGCTTTCCTCCTAACTGGTATGTTGTTACATCAGTTTTGTACACGCTCTGCCAGTTTTTTCTGTCTTGCTCGATCATGTAACATCTGTAGCCGGCCAAGTGAATAGATGGCCGTTTGTGTCATGAAATGTGCTGCTGTGCTGTTGCTGTGATGTATTTAGAAGAGAACAGCCTGTCTAACAAGACAATTAGTGTCTGGAGGAACCGGGAAACTATGGAAGTCCAAACTTTTCTCTACAATTTTTAATTATTTTCATTTCTCAAGTTTGCATCTTGGTTTATCGAAGCGTGAGGTGCACAGGGATGAAGTTCATTGCCTTCAGATGCTAAGCTGGTTCGCTTACATTCGGTCATTTCAAGCTCAGTCCGCAGGCCTGTAGTTCCAGAACAGGACGTGCGACAATCCCTCCCCCCCCCCCTCCTACGTTAATCTCTTTATTCCGGTCAAATCTGTCTGCCAGTTTGGATTTTTTCATTTGTTTATTAACCTGCCTGTCTGTTTGTATGAAAAAAGTCTGTCTGCCAGTTTGGAGTTTTTCATTTGTTTATTTATCTGCCTGTCTGTTTGTAGGAAAAAAATCTGTCTGCCAGTTTGGAGTTTTTCATTTGTCTATTAACCTGCCTGTCTGTTTGTTGGAAAACAATCTGTCTGTCAGTTTGGAGTTTTTCATTTGTTTATTAATCTACCTGTCTGTTTGTAGGAAAAAAATCTGTCTGCCAGTTTGGAGTTTTTCATTTGTTTATTAACCTGCCTGTCTGTTTGTTGGAAAAAAATCTGTCTGCCAGTTTGGAGTTTTTCATTTGTTTATTAACCTGCCTATCTGTTTGTAGGAAAAAAAATCTGTTCTTTTGTCTGTCACCGTGTTCTGTCTTTTTTCTAAGGAAATAAATATATCTTTCAATCTATCCCCTGAAACACGCATGTTCATTTGTCTATCACTCTGTCTGTTTGTTTGCAGGGCAAATACTTATCTATCTGTAATACAAATAATAAAAGAGACTAAAATATATCCCTCAGTACATAAAAGATTCTGAGTTTCTTAATAGTCTTTTAGAAAAATTCCCACCCTACATTTCGGTTTACTTGGGCCATTTTATGCTTGTATTTCGAAGCAGGCGGATGCCACAACGCTAAGTTTGTTTGTTTATTTTTTTTTAATGGGTTGTGTTGTCCGTACGTAATTCTTGAAAAAGGCTCACGCCGAAATGTTGGATGTTGTATGTTCTTTATTTATACGCTCTTATCTTACTTCCTTCTTCTCTGCCACTTGTCTTTCAACTCAGTTTCTTCATTTCTTTTGTCTTTTTGTGAAACTGAACCATACACCACTGTCTTATCTTATATCTTATATCCTTCCCGTGCCGTTAAACGTCACATAGGGCTCGCAAGGTAGTTCGCCAGTTGTTCCCATAATGGTGACACCACTATCTACCTTATAAAAATTTAGAAGTGATCGAAATGATATGGTCTAATGTTTTCGAACAGCACATCTAGGCTGAATTACCTACCAGCAGCTATGCCGCCACTTCTGTTAGTTAGATTTCAATGTGCTACGGAGTCCCTGCAACACATGAAATCACCCTACAGATCGGTGCACTTAGACACCGCGTGAAGTGATGATAATTTGTCTGATATTTTAATATCGTTCCTAAATGCAGTTCTTTTGTGTTCCTTAGCAATAATGTCAGGTACCATTTTTTTTTTCAAATGGGGTGACTAAATCGGGCTTTGAAGTTATTCTGAAACCTATGTCCTCTGCTTTGAGAGGTACCGCTCTAATTTCTTCACCACTCTTGAACATGTACTTCAGTGCAGAAATTGGTATAATAAATGCAGTTACAACAATGTTGATGATGTGGAGTTTGGATACTGATAGAGACCATAACACATGTGTGGATCTAATGCCGAGTCTGGATAATGATAGGGACCATAACACATGTGTGGATCTAATGCCGAGTTTGGATAATGATAGGGACCATAACACATGTGTGGATCTAATGCCGAGTTTGGATAATGATAGGGACCATAACATGTGTGTGAATCATGAAGTCAGGTTTCAATGCGATTAATCAGGACAAAAAGAGACAGCTCCGAATTATTTAAAAGACCAATTCTTTCTTGGCAACCACACACAGCTTTCAACACTTTACGCCAACCATTTCAACACTCAACCCGCTTCACATCACTGACTCTTCGCCCTGGAAATTGTCAGCTTCGTCTCGCTTCTCTGACTTCGAAAAACATGATAGGAAAAAAAAAAAAACCTCTTGTCACCTGGCGTACGGGCGATTATTTGTTCTTTGAAAACTTTTCCCAATCTCCGACAGGGCGACTTTCATTACGGTCAAAGCCGTCTTTTTTTTCAAGTGTACCAGCAGATCTTGTGAGGGGTTTTTTTGTCGCTGTCCAAGCAAGTTTGTGTGGGGAAGTACTGATTCAACTCTTGCTGTGGTAGGGAGAGTGGAAACAGATGCGCTTATTAAAGCCAGCTTGTGTGTGAATGTGAGAGAGGTTTATTCTGTTGCCGAGAAAGTGCAGAGTTATTGCCAGCATTCAAGTACTAATTGGAAAGTAAGATCCTCAGTCTTAAGAGGAGGGGGGCTTTCTGTATCAGTCAAGCTGCTGCAATAGACTTTGGGTATACTGTATGCCAACTGTTACTGCGGCAAGGCAACAGGCTGTTTCTTTTTCTGATACCTGCTTATCGGTGGTGTTCTTTCTGCTCGATTTCTAATTATGATGAGATATTACTCTTTATTTGAGGTGTGATAGTAATGTTTTTTTTTTTCAAAAGGATCCACCCACACGTTGGTAACAACTACCCAATTCTACTAGTTCGCTATTCTTGACATTTTAGATTAAAGCAGTGATATATATATATATATATATATATATATATATATCTTCTGTAGCCATCTGATCAGTCCTTTACGTTTCTGTGCATCAACTATTTTTCAATTTCCACAAGATTTTTCTGTAACAATCAAGTTCTATGACCACTCTGTTATGCTTGCCCCCTGCATCACGCCAGACCTCTATGTCACGCCAGACCTCTGTGTCACGTCAAAACTCTATGTCACGCCATACCTCTATGTCACGCCAGACCTCTGTGTCACGCCAGACCTCTGTGTCACGCCAGACCTCTGTGTCACGCCAGACATCTATGTCACGCCAGATCTCTGTGTTACCCCAAACCTCTGTGTCACGCCAGACCTCTATGTCACGCCAAACCTCTATGTCACGCCAGACCTCTGTGTCACGTCAAAACTCTATGTCACGATAGACCTCTATGTCACATCATATCTCTAGTCACGATAGACCTCTATGGCATGAAAGACCTCTATCACGATAGACCTCTATGGCGCGATAGACTCTGTGTCACAAAAAAAGAAAAACCAATTTCTATTCTGGCTTATCTACAGTCACGGCCTGAATTTTATCAATCCAAAATTATCCAGACCAGTATCTTTTATATGCCTGACACAGATTTTTGTTAATTTTTTTTTTTATATGCCTGACACAGATTTCTATGATCCGTTAATCTTATGTTTGAAACTGTTTATAATGTAGACAGATGAACTTGACAGTTCTTGATTTGCTTCTTGATTTGCTCCAGTAAGCTAAGAAACTGACGCCATCTTGGCAAACCATCATCTGTTGCCAGACGCGCCAAGCATCTAAATTACCTCATTACCCCGCTATCTTTTATATTTTGAATAACCAAAAACTAGTTTGTTTTGTTCTCTTCCGTTTCTTTTCGTAGTTTGGTGTAACGTTTTAAGTTACCGGCGCAAGAATATTTCACATTTACAAAGGAACGTTAATTCTTGTTTTTCTGCTAATGGGACTATACGGCGGAGTAATATTTCAATGGCTGTATTGGGGCGCGGCTGACCCCTGAATGAGTCCCAGTTCGTGTTATTAAATCAGTGTTTTAAGCGAGGAAACTCTCTGTTGTAGAGAGCAAAACAACAAGCACAGCTCCTCAGATCAGCAGAGACGTATCCACACACCCCCACTCCACTCCCCAAGCAAGCGTTTCGGGTATTTAAACTTCTGACAATGTAGGGGAGTGGATCCCACTCGATCATGACTTCCAGAGGTCCGTGAGTTGTCTAAATGTATAAACTAGAAAAAAAAAGTAGAAACAGCTTTATTACTTAAAGAGTACAAAGTTGTGACGTTTCGACGCGAGCCTTAATCATACAAAAGCACACATGACGAAGAAATAAAGAAAGAAGATAAAGTATAGATTCACGTGAATGCTGTGTCAAAAATAGGAGTGGAAAAAAATAGAAGTATAGACACTCCACCATGCGCACTTCTGAACACAGCTTCTTACAAGTGACAGCTTCTTACAAGTCACAGCTTCTTACAAGTCACAGCTTCTTACAAGTAACAGCTTCTTACAAGTCACAGCTTCTTACAAGTCACAGCTAAGTGCTCCATTCAATTTATTTTATTCTAATTTTTTCCATTCCTGTTTTTTTTTACGTAGCATTCATGTGAATTTATACTTTATATTCTTTCTTTATTTCTTCGTCCTGTTTGTTTTTGTATGATTAAGACTCACGCCGAAACGTCACAACTGTGTATTCGTTAAGTAATAAAGCTGTTCCTACTTTTTTTTTCCTAGTTTATACATTTTGGTATCACAGCTTTACTGAAGTGGCAACGTATACTTAGTTTATATACTTATAGTTATATACCGTATATTCGTGTGAATTATCTACGACTGATCCCACTGTGGAAATATGGGAAAATAAAATATGTTTCGGCAAGGATGATGGAAGGAAGGTCGTTGATGACATTCGGCTGTTTTTGTCTTAGAAGATTGGTTCTGAAGAAGGTGGATGTGTGTAGGCCATGTGGAGGATGATTTTGGTGGGAAGCTTCTGTCATGTCTGATTCCAGGACATACATGGCTGACAGAACAGATCACAGCGACAGAAGACGCTGCTTATGCTGCAAGATCCGGTCACTCTTGTTGATCTGTCTTCGGTCTTCTGTCTTCTTTCTTCTGTCTTCTGTTTTCTTTCTTCTGTCTTCTGTCTTCTTTCTCTTTGGCCCTCGTTTCTTCCCAAGAGCGCACAGTGACTTACAGGCAGGCAGACAACAAGCAAACAGACAACAGGCAGGCAGACATGCAGGCAACAAGCAAACAGACAACAGGCAGGCAGACAGGCAGACAACAAGCGAACAGACAACAGGCAGGCAGACAGGCAGACAACAAGCGAACAGACAACAGGCAGGCAGACAGGCAGACAACAAGCAAACAGACAACAGGCAGGCAGACAACAGACAGGCAGACAACAGGCAGGCAGACAGGCAGACAACAAGCAAACAGACAACAGGCAGGCATACAGACAGACAACAGGCAGGCAGACAATAAGACAACAAGCAAACAGACAACAGGCAGACAGACAACAGGCAGGCAGACAACAAGCAAACAGACAACAGGCAGGCAGACAACAGACAGGCAGACAACAGGCAGGCAGACAACAGGAAGGCAGACAGGCAGACAGCAGGCAGGCAGACAACAGGCAGGCAGACAACAAGCAGGCAGACAACAGACAGGAAGACAACAGACAAGCAGACAACAGGCAGGCAGAAAACAGGCAGGCAGACAAGAGGCAAGCAGAAAGGCAAACAACAGGCAGGCAGAAAACAGGCAGGCAGACAGGCAAACAACAAGCAGGCAGACAACAGGTAGGCAGACAACAAGCAGGCAGACAACAGGCAGGCAGACAACGTCTTTATCGCGGATACCACAGGAACTGAAGCTGCTGCCACTCCTCTCTACTGATGATGATGATGATGATGGTGATGATGATGATGATGATGATGATGATATGGATAAATGATGGTGTCGTGACAGGGGTATTGTATGTTACAGTGATAGGTGTGAATAATAAGTGAATATTCGAGGTCACGGTGTTCTGTAATGATGATAAGCGAATATATTATATCCGATGATAAGTGAATACATTATATCCCATTATAGGCGACGATGATAAGTGAATGTATTATATCTGATGACAAGTGAATATATTATATCTGATGATAAGTGAATATATTATATCTGATGATAAGTGAATATATTATATCTGATGATAAGTGAATATATTATATCTGATGACAAGTGAATATATTATATCTAATGATAAGTGAATATATTATATCTGATGATAAGTGAATATATTATATCTGATGATAAGTGAATATATTATATCCAATGATAAGTAGATATATTATATCTGATGATAAGTGAATATAGCTGGTGAGCTACAGTCTTGTAGTGTGCCCCGTCCTGCTGTAGAAACAAAAGTGAGTGCTCATTCAGTTCTACATTTGAATTTTAATCATCAACACCAGATCATGTAAATTTTAAAAAAAACTCGACGATAATCCGCGACTCAGACAACAAACAACAATACTCCATGACTCATACAACAAATAATGATAATCCGCGACTCATACAACAAACAACGATAATCCGCGACTCATACAACAAACAACGATAATCCGCGACTCATACAACAAACAATGATAATCCGCGACTCATACAACAAACAATGATAATCCGCAACCTATCACACACAGTCCTACGCTGATCTCAGTAATACGGTAAAAAGTTCGTAAAACCAGTTTTCGTATTTGTAATCTTCCAGGTTTTCAAACTGAAAATCTCCAGGCCGGTATCTCGTGTTTCCTCGCTAGATCCAGACAACACAATCCTCGTGTGGGATCAGAGATCCCTACATACATGTCCAGGTTTGGCCTAACCGTTAATCCCGAGACCGGATTTTGTTGCCATGACTACCTGGTTTATGGTGAGTGCTTTCAAAAGTTCCACTAGTCTCTCGTGGCTGCGGTCGCAGGTTCCAAACTCGGTCAAAGGCGCTGAGATCAGCAGCCGCTGTGGGAAAGTGTAGCTGGCTGTTCTTGAAGGGCCACGTTATGTTCTAGTCTGTCGTCAGGCCAAGGAAAGCTAGGACACAAATCCAAATTCCTTACATGGCTTTAAGATTTAATCATCTTACATCTTACATCCTTTTCGTGCCGTTAAACGTCACACAGGCCTCGCATGGTAGTTCGCCAGGTTTTCCTGTTTTGGGCGAACTTGTCAACCTCATCAAGGGATGTTATGCCCACTAAACTGGCCTCTCTTAACAATGTCCTCTTTAGAGTTTCACGTGGTCGACCTATTTTTCTTCGACCTGTTGTGCTCCACTTGATAGCCTGTTTTGGGATTCTCTGACTCTTTCTTCTCACCGTCACGAGCTAAATGGAGAGGTATAAACTGCTGGTGGTACAGCGGTAGCCGCTGGAGACAGTGGTAAAGCTGGTGGTACAGCGGCAGCCGCTGGAGACAGTGGTACAGCTGGTGGTACAGCGACAGCTGCTGGAGACAGTGGTGCAGCTGAAATAAAATATGTGAAGCATCTGGTGCCACCAGCAGGGTCTGTGTGTGTGTGGGGGGGGGGGGGACATGCTGAAGGCCAAGTACTTCGTAACTTATGTCTCTAATAAGAACAGAGATGAAAACAGGATCCCCAGACCCCCTCAAGAGCCCTGGCCCTCAGGAGCACAGTCCCTGACTCTTTTACGCCTCCCTCATCTCACCAGACATCGTCACCAGCTTCAAGACATGTCTACAGCAGTGAAAGGTTGTACCAGCTGAAAGCAGAAGAGCAAGGACAGAAACAAAAAGAACAAGAGTAACAACAACAAGAAGAACAAGAGCAACAAGAACAAGAAAAACGCGAACAAGAAGAGCAAGACCAAGAAGACCACAAACAAGAAGAACAAGAGCAACAAGAACAAGAAAAACGCGAACAAGAAGAGCAAGACCAAGAAGACCACAAACAAGAAGAACAAGAACAAAAAAAACAAGAACAAGAAGAATAAGAAAATCAAGAAAAAGAACAAGAAGAAGAACGACAACAGTAATAACAACAAGTACAAGAAAGCACGAACAGGAAGAACAAGAACAAGAAGAACACAAACAAGAAGAACATGAAGAAAAGGAAGAACAAGAAGGTCAGGAACAATAAGAACAAGAACAATAAGAACTAGAGCGAGAACAAGAAGAGCACAAACAAGAAAACAAGAAAAACAATAAAAAAGAACAAAAAGAACAAGAACAACAATAAGAACAATAATAACCAGAAAAACATGAACATGAATAACAGGAAAAAGAAGAACAAGAACAAGAAGAACAAGAACAAGAAGAAGATACGGGACTTCTTTACTTACGCTGAAGACTGGACTGACGATCGCTCTGTTGGGTATAATGGAGAGACGGTCTGATAGGAAAACAAATAAACAGACAGATAATGGAAGATGAGGCCAAACATAACATAACACAGATAGATAATGGAAGATGAGGCCAAACATAACATAACACGTTAGATAATGGAAGATGAGGCCAAACATAACATAACACGTTAGATAATGGAAGATGAGGCCAAACATAACATAACACAGATAGATAATGGAAGATGAGGCCAAACATAACATAACACGTTAGATAATGGAAGATGAGGCCAAACATAACATAACACGTTAGATAATGGAAGATGAGGCCAAACATAACATAACACGTTAGATAATGGAAGATGAGGCCAAACATAACATAACACGTTAGATAATGGAAGATGAGGCCAAACATAACATAACACGTTAGATAATGGAAGATGAGGCAAAACATAACATAACACGAATAGATAATGGAAGATGAGGCCAAACATAACATAACAGGGATAGATAATGAAAGATGAGTCCAAACATAACATAACACGTTAGATAATGGAAGATGAGGCCAAACATAACATAACACAGATAGATAATGGAAGATGAGGCCAAACATAACATAACACGAATAGATAATGGAAGATGAGTCCAAACATAACATAACACGAATAGATAATGGAAGATGAGGCCAAACATAACATAACACGAATAGATAATGGAAGATGAGTCCAAACATAACATAACACGAATAGATAATGGAAGATGAGTCCAAACATAACATAACACGAATAGATAATGGAAGATGAGTCCAAACATAACATAACACGAATAGATAATGGAAGATGAGGCCAAACATAACATAACACGTTAGATAATGGAAGATGAGGCCAAACATAACATAACAGGGATAGATAATGGAAGATGAGGCCAAATATAACATAACTGGCAGTGTGTGGTCCAGCTCAGTCTTTGCTCGGTACAGGCCACTCTTCATCTTGACATGATAGGCAGATAGACAGAGAGGCAGAGATACAGACAGAGAGGCAGACTGCAAAACAGAGGCAAGCAGACAGACCGAGAGACAGACAGATAGTGGAGAGATAAACAGGCAGATAGACAAACTAGACAGATAAAGAAACAGGCAGATAGATAGATAGATAGATAGAGATAGATAGATAGATAGATAGATAGATAGATAGATAGATAGATAGATAGATAGATAGCAGAGGCAGACAGACAGATAGATTGACAGAAGCAGACAGACAGACAGCACAGAGACACAAATGGAAAAAGACAGGCAGAAGGGAAACAGACTGGAACAGACAGACAACAGAAAGACAGACGGACAGAGGCAGACAGACAACAGAGAGTAAGACAGACAGATAGACAGAGACATACAGCAGAGAAACAGACATACAAACAGACAGAGACATGAAGTAAGACAGAGAGACAGACAAAAAGAGACAGGCAGTAAGACAGAGAGACAGACAAACAGAGACAAGCAACGGAGAGACATACTGACGACAGAGAAACAGACAGATAAACGACAAATGTACAAAAGTCATCAACCGACGGTAAGATGCATGAATCTCCCCACCCACCCCCCCCCCCTTTTTTTTCTTTTCTTCTTACCTTCCCTCATCCACTCCCCCTCCTCCCACTCCCCAAATCTCCGGCCCCCTCTAAGCTGTACCCCACCCGAAGATGTTAATGACAGAAACCCGCCAAGACAGAGAACTTGTACTGAAATCATTACAAACTGGCACAAGTCACGTAAAATCTGGCCATGCAGTCAACGTTACCATAGAGAGGAGAGTCTAAAGTGGGCCGCCTGATTGACAGCAAAACGTGGCCCAATCCATGACTGGAGGACCCCCTACCTTGAAAATAGACGATCATAGACATATTTTTTTTCCCAGCATACATTTCGCCTTCCCCAAAACTGCTCAATTGCTTTTGATATTATTTACATACACGCTCACACATGTGTGGATGTATGTGTGGGGTGTGTGGGTGTATGTGTGGGGGTGTGTGGGTGTAAAAGAACTGTCAAACATTGATTGCTGTGACTGACATGTGTCATTCATAAACCAGTGTTTAAAACACTCTGCTCTCACTCCAAGTGTTTCTAGCTCTCGGTTTGGTCAGAGGTTGCTCCAGGATTCACGAGGTACCTGACGCATTCTGGCGTTATGGAAGGAATTTCGACCTCATCAGCCCCTATGATATAGAACGGGTCAAGAAACGATGAACGCTGGCATCATATCTCCTACATGTGTCTTTTGGTATGGAAAAAGTCAAGAAAATATGGCCACTAACATCGTATCTCCTAGTTGGCACCATGGAACTATCTTATCTTATCTTATATCCTTCCCGTGCTGTTAAACGTCACATAGGGCTCGCAAAGTAGTTCGCCAATTTTTCCTGTCTTCGGCGAGTCTTTCAACCTCATCAAAGGATTTTATGTCTGTTAATTTGGCCTCTCTTAACAATGTCCTCTTCATAGTTTCACGTGGTCTGCCTCTTTTTCTTCGGCCTGTTGTGTTCCACTTGATAGCTTGTTTTGGCATTCTCTGATCATTTCTTCTCATCAAGTGACCAACATATGTCCATCTCCTTTTCCTGATCACCCATGAGACTGGTTGTTGTTCAGTCATCTGTCTTATCTCTGCATTGTTCTTGAATTCATTCCACTTGATGCCGAACATGGAACTATACTGTTCACAAAAAAAAAAAAAGGCAACAATTACGATGTTGCAATTTAAACTGAAGTTTGCTGATCAAACAAGGACAAATTGTCTGAAACGTTCATTTGGACATCAACTTCACGTGCTGACCTGAATTGTACTCAGCAGATGATTCATGAGCACAGGTTCACGCCGAAACGTCACAACTTTGTAATCGTTAAGTAATAAAGCTGTTCCTACTTTTCTCCTAGTTCACACGTTTTGATTTATGAATATGTGTTTTAATTATAATAACATTTCTGCCCCCCTCTCTCTCTCTCTCTTTCTCTCTTCTTTTCTCTATCTATCTATCTATCTATCTATCTATCTATCTATCTATCTATCTATCTATCTATCTATCTATCTATCTATCTATCTATCTGTCTGTCTGTCTGTCTGTCTGTCTGTCTGTTACCTTACCGACTGGCCTTGGTTATCATGCCTTCCCACAACCCCCTGCTCCAAGCGCTGATTATAAGCTGTACTGGCGTTCTCTGTCCGTGCTACCTTGTTAATCCTTCCAATATTTTCTCTCTCTCTCTCTCTCTCTCTCTCTGTTTACATATATCTCTTTTTCCCTTCTACCTTTCCTGTTGTCACAATGTATGTCAACTTGCCTCGCCGTAGAATGTGTCTTAAAAATTTGGATTGTGGTTTTTTAAAAACTTTTGTTATTGTTTGTATTCTCTCTTCAGCCTCTCCCAGAATCTCCTTGCTGTTATTGTTTGTCTTCTCTCTTCAGCCTCTCCCAGAATCTCATTGCTCGATTTCTTTGCTGTCCATGGTATTCTTAACATTCTTCTAACGATCCACATTCTAAAGAGCCACATTCTAAGGAATCACATTTCAGTGGCTTCCACACGATGTTCTACTTCATTAATGAGTGGCCATGCCTCAAGGCCGCAATACGAGGTTTTTAACATGCTGACCTATATTTTGCTTGATGCTCTGACCGTGTAAACTAGTGCGCCTCATCTTGCAATGGAGCAATTTTTTTTCTCATCAGAAACATACCGAATATGTGTTCCTACAGCTGACCGGAGTAAAGAGTGACGGCATTGATTCCAGTGCTTTCTTCTCTAATGTCCGCGTCGCTTCTGTCGGGCTGGTACTGGCCTCATCCTGATCTCACCGAACAGCGAACTAGCGTCTAGTTCATGGTTGAAGTACTGCTGGGTGTTTCGGATGGGAAGTGGGTTACAAGTGCCTAACTTGTAAATCCCAGCAGGGACTCAAGAACAGAGCTACTGGGTCTAGTCCACTACCACTGTGACATCGGTGGACTCTAACCCGTTATCCAGTCGGGGAAAAAAAAAGGTGTGTTAGATTGTCACTACGTGCACTACGTGGAGGGCGGATAGAATCTCTGCCAGCTCTAACTGTCATCACTGGACAACATTCGTCGTTTACGTTATGGACAACATACAGAGGTTCAAAGTCAGACTCCAGAGCCCCGTATATACTCCCCCGCATGCCGCCACAGCATCCACCCAAGAGTAAGTTGTTTGCTAATAGTTCTCATCAAGTGCTGGCTCTCTACGGAGCGTTTTCTGATGAACATACAAGGAAATAAACGAAAACAACAGATAAAAAAAGTATAATACACAGAAGAAAAATAGAAGGAAGATGATCAAGAGGAAGACCAAGAGAAATGATACTGGACAGTCTGACGGGATGGTGTGAGAGGAGATCACCAATTGAGCTGATGGCCTGCATGAAGGATCGGGTACTTTGGAGAAGAATAATAGCCAACGCCAGTCGGCACGGCACATGATGATGATGATGATGATGATGATGATGATGATGATGACACAGAAACAGAAACATATAACTGGATAAATTAATGACAATTAAATTCAGTCTTTAATCCGTAATCCTTTTACAAATTTAGACACAATCATAAAAAACAGGAAACGAAAACATACCCCCCCCCCCCAAAAAAAAAAAAAAAACTTAGCGGAAGTGAGAAACTGAACAAATATAACTTCTATCGCGGGTAAAATAATCCGAGAATTTCTCACATTTTTATAGAGTTAGTCTATAAATTTCTCATGAGTGATCAGTCTCATGGGTGATCAGGAAAAAGGAGATGGACATATGTTGGTCACGTGATGAGAAGAAACAGAATCCCAAAACAAGCTATCAAGTGGAACACAACAGGCCGAAGAAAAAGAGGCAGACCGTGTGAAACTCTGAAGAGGACATTGTTAAGAGAGGCCAAATTAACAGGCATAAAATCCTTTGATGAGGTTGAAAGACTCGCCGAAGACAGCAAAAATTGGCGAACTACTTTGCGAGCCCTATGTGACGTTTAACGGCACGGGAAAGAGATAAGACAAGAAGTCTTTAAATTTAAACATATATCAAATTCAGAAACACGTGGTTCACTGAATTTAGGTAACAGATTCAGAGCAATGTTTGTCACACAAAACACATCCTCAAATTCATTAGGTTGGAAGTAATGAATGCTGGATTTTACAAATATACAATGTTTGTTAATTAATGTAAGGTTGTTTCCTTGTTTGCGCTAACCACACATAAAAATAGTGGCAGGAGTTGCTAGGCTGTGTACAGCTGTCAGGTATCGCTAGGCTGTGTACAGCTGTCAGGTGGTGTTAGGCTGTGTAAAGTTGTCAAATGACGCTAGGCTGTGTATAGCTGTCAGGTGGTGTTAGACTGTGTAAAGTTGTCAAATTACGCTAGGCTGTGTACAGCTGTCAGGTGTCTCTAGGCTGTATACAGTTGTTAGGTGTTGCTAGGCTGTGTGTAGCTGTCAGGTACCGCTAGGCTGTGTACAGCTGTCAGGTGGCGCTAGGCTGTGTACAGCTGTCAGGTGGTGCTAGACTGTGTACAGTTGTCAGGTGTTGCTAGGCTGTGTACAGCTGTCAGGTGTCGCTAGGTTGTGTACAGTTGTCAGGTGTCGCTAGGTTGTGTACAGCTGTCAGGTGTCGCTAGGTTGTGTACAGCTGTCAGGTGTCGCTAGGCTGTGTACAGTTGTTAGGTGTTGCTAGGCTGTGTGCAGCTGTCAGGTACCGCTAGGCTGTGTACAGCTGTCAGGTGGTGCTAGGCTGTGTACAGCTGTCAGGTGGTGCTAGGCTGTGTACAGCTGTCAGGTGGTGCTAGGCTGTGTACAGCTGTCAGGTGGTGCTAGGTTGTGTACAGTTGTCAGGTGTCGCTAGGCTGTATACAGCTGTCAGGTGGTGCTAGGCTGTTTACAGCTGTCAGATGTTGTTAATCTACGTTCAGGTATTAGTTTTTGCCTCTCTTCTTAAGATTTCGCCATACCTAGCACGTCTTCACATAATGTGCAATTTAAAATAAAATTGTTTTGACACTATTTTATTATCATTATTATTATTATTGTTGTTGTTGTTGCTGCTGCTGCTGTTGGTGTTGCTGTTTTAGCAACAGCCAAGTCGATGACTACACGGCAGTCTTGGACACAAGATAGCCCGTTCAATTCACAGCTAACAAATCATCAGTGCAGTAAGGAGCTACAGGTTACCTGCACTTGTGCGCAGATAGTTCGTTCAAGAAAGAGACTGGACGAGCTCTGGACTTGTAATGATCATGATTCTAAAACTATTAATATTGTTAATCTTATTATTATTTATTTGTTTATTTTGCTTTCTTTAAAGTCTAGATTATTTCCACGTATATCGCCCGACTTTTACGTGAAAATGTGTTCACTTTTAATACACTGCAGCCACGTGTATTTTGAATTCTAGTGGAACTTCGCCTCTTGCATTCTCAGTTGTTTCCTCCTCATTTCAAGCAGTGTATTGTAACATCCGTACCTTGTACAGCCTGTTGGACAGGAACATGCATGAGAGTCTATCTACAAACGGATTCTAATTTCATTGAAAAGCCATGTCACGGCAGCTGCGTTACATCATCTCCTTATGGTATGTGTAATTAAATTGACTCTCTCTCTCTCTCTCTCTATTTCTAGAAGATACTGGGGGGAGGTGGTGATATTAATCTTATAATTTCAAAGAAAAACAAATAACCTCCGTATAAAATACAATTACAAACTTTCCAAACAGTGTAATCAACTTTTAAGACACGTCGAAAACTCACCACAAACATACATACATCCACAAAACATACAGACGCAACGCTCCCTTCATATGTACATATATTCTCTTCCAGGGTTTACCAAACATACAGCATGTGCCAGGTGAGGGTTTATCTAAAGCATATCAGGCCTTTCTTTCCTCCCAGATTTTGCAGGAAGTGACGGCCAATCCAACAAACCTTATGCAAACCATTCTGTTCTCCTAATGTTATTATTGTATTTCTTTACAATGGTTCAGTTATTAGTCGTGCATGCTGCCAAATCTGGGGAGAAATAACGCCAAGAGAAAATAGGTCACAGAGATCTTCACTTTATTTTTTCATTTTTTTTGTTTTTTCCACCCTGAATTATAGGCTTTTCATCGAAATAGAGGTTTATACACACACATACACACACAAAACCCCACATTTTTATGTGTTTCAGCTGCTGGAAGGCGGTGAGTGCTGTAGACAAGTTCATGTGAAATATTTGTGCGAATATATGGAGAAATGTTTCATGTGTTAAGTTTTTAGAAATATGTGAGGGAGTTTTAAGGAACAGGGCTGTCAGGTAGCAGGATGGGGTAGGAGAGGGGGGGGGGCTGTCAGGTAGCAGGGTGGGGTGGGAGAGGGGGGCTGTCAGGTAGCAGGGTGGGGTGGGAGAGGGGGGCTGTCAGGTAGCAGGATGGGGTGGGAGAGGGGGGCTGTCAGGTAGCAGGATGGGGTGGGAGGGGGGGGTTGTCAGGTAGCAGGATGGGGTGGGAGAGGGGGGCTGTCAAGCAGCAGGGTGGGGTGGGGCTGTCATCAAGCAGGTGGGGAGGGGGATCTCAGGTAACAAGGTGGGGGGGGGGGGTTGTCTGGCAGCAGGGTGGGGGAACTGTCATCAAGCAGGTGGGGGACTGTCACGCAGCAGGGTGGGGGACTGTCATGCAGCAGGGTGGGGGGCTGTCAGACACCAGGATTGGGTGGGGTTGTCAGGCAACAGGGACGGTATGGGGTTGTCAATTACCAGGGTGGGGTGGGATTGTCAAACAGCAGGGTGGGGTGGGGTTGACAGTAAACAGATTGGGGGCTATCAGGCTGCAGTTATGGGGCTGTCAGGCTGCAGGCTGGGGGTTGGATTGTCAGGAAGCAGGATGGGGGGGGGGCTGTCGGGTGAGGGCTGTCAGGTAGCAGGGTGGGGGTCTGTCAGGTAGCAGGGTGGAGGTCTGTCAGGTAGCAGGGTGGGGGAGCTGTCATCAAGCAGGTGGGGAGGGGGATCTCAGGTAACAGGGTGTGGGCTGTCTTGTAGCAGGTTGGAGAGTGGGGTTGTTTGGCATCAGGTGTCAGGCGGGAGGTGGAGGGAGAGAGGGAAACAGAGAAGGACTAAAGTGTTGAGATTTTTGTAATCGCGGGGGGAGAGGAGAAAACACTTCTCTGCTGTCTTAGTGAAAGAACATATATACCACAGGGAAGTGGTTACATCATTGCACCATCATTGTAACCACAGATAAGTGGTTGGAATCACGACTTATGTGTCACTTCTAAAATGCATGAAGGAGTGACGAAGTCTAGAGAACAGCCAGGAATAATCTGAGATGAAGAAGAAGCATAAAGGAAAATCTATCTTAGGTCATCTTAGCGAAGCCCTTGATGATGATGATGATGATGATGATGATGATGAAAAACACGCAAAGGAAGGAAAGATTTAACAAAAAACCAAAACGACTTATATTTTGATGAAAACACACAAAAAAAATTGATACATCAGACCTTTCTAAACAATTACATTCAGCAAATTACCAACGTAAAAGTATGGAAAACCATTTGGACTAGATTCACTGAAAGAAATAACATTTACAAGTTTGTGAGACTGTCAGGTAATACTGCACATCCATCCACCCTGCAGTTAAAAATCATGTCTTTCTTATCTACATTATGTAATAGAAATATTAGATAATTGAAATCATGAAATATTAATTTCAGTTTTTTAACTTAATCCGCTGAGCACAAAGACTTGCTCATAGATTTGATAAAAATTGCTCTTTTTTATATAAATTACCCGAAGAGCAATTTAAGAATCAAAGATATAAATTAAATGGAAGTTACAATGATACGGGACTGTGGTATTCGTGTTTGTGGGTGGTACATAAATGCTGGGAAGGAAAGGACTGAAGGGAGATGTGTGGTGCAGACGCTGCTGTGAGGACGAGGGGACTGTCGGAGGCAAGGGAGTACAGCAGATTAAACTCACATGACCGTGCCGTGAGGACAGCCTTCGAGATAAAAATTAGTTGTCCTTAACTCAGGACAACACAGACACGAGAATATATTCTTTTTTTAGAAGTACAGACACCAGAATGTACACTTTTAAAAGTTTAAACACCAGAATATATACTTTTAGAAGTATACACACCAGAAAATATACTTTTTGGAGTATAGACACCAGAATTTATACGTTTAGAGAATAAAACGTAAAGGATAGTCCTTTTTTTTTGGTCTCCTTCGACGTATTTTGCTAACTCTTCTCTGTTTTCTTCTTCTTTTGTCAAATATTTCATTTGCTCTCTTTCTTACTTCCTGATTACATCGTTCCTCCTTTCTCCTTTAATGTTGTTTTTATTCTCATTGTTTTCTTTTACATGTCATGCCAGAAACATCAAATCTTGCGAACTTCTTCTGATTGTGTACAGTCTTCTTGTTTAGCTCCACCCTCAAGTCAGAAAGCAAGCGAGCAGATCTACTTCTAAAAAAAAACAAAAAACATTCAAAATATTCTTATACGAGATCTCATTCGCCCTCTCTAGCTAACGCGAGATCTCGTCTTGGGGCGTAGGGCGAGTCCATTCCGAGAGGTCGAACAGAAGGGAAGGGGTTGAACCGAGATGTTGCTGGAGATAACGATGGTCTCAGAAGTTTTCCGCCCCCATACGATGACAATGAGTACGGACACGCCCCTCCACCGTAACCTAACGATGATTGGTACGCTATGTGGTGGGTGGAGTTTGGGATTGAAGCCAGTCCGTTAGAAGCTGCTGAAGATCGGCCAGTCATTGGGCTTACTCTGGTGTCTATAACCATTCCCAAAGAGTTTCCTTCTGAATTAGCCTTCAGACCGTCCATTTTAGGAAACACGAAGCCCATACTGTCTTTTGTGTTTGGCGGGGCGGAGCCAAGAAAGTCTGTAACTGACCAAATTTTTGGTTTCCCCGCCTCCATGTCCACGTGGGCGTTTTCACCGGCGATGTAGGCGGAGCCACGGGGGAGTTCAGGGGAGAGCCGGCAGGTGCTGACTTCGCTTTCAGCGTTCTTTGATGCATCAGGCCGCCTCTCTGACGATTTTGTGGCGTCGCTGGTCTCCGTGACAACATCGATATGTTCGTCCCGAGTGTACTCTGAAAGAAGGAAAAAAAACGACATTATTTCTGATGACTATATTAGACAAACAAACTTTGACAGTTTACGAAAGGGAGGGTCGGGGGACGTCAAAGAAAATCTGGACAGACTGCAGCTGAGGGAAAAGGTTGTCAGCCCTATCCACTTTCGTCAGCTGTGGAATCTACAGAAGATGGCCGCCATTTGAAGATTGAGAATTATTTTCAGAATATGATGTTAATCTTGAAAACATCGAAGCGGGGGGGGGGGGGGGGGGGGGGGGGGAGGAAATAACTGCTCTCAACAGAACAACAGATAACTGCTCTCAACAGACCAACAGATAACCGCTCTCAACAGATAACTGCTTTCAAAAGAACAACAGATAACTGCTCTCAACAGATAACTGCTCTCAAAATACCAATAGATAACTACTCTCAACAGACCAACAGATAACTATTCTCAACTGATAACTGCTCTCAACAGATCACTAGCATTTTCTGCCACAAGACGAAGAAGTTACGTGTTTCCAGATGCACCAACCAACACCTAAACACCGACCCGCATGTTGTTTCAACACTGCTGGTCTTAACTTTTGTCTGTTTTCTGGACAGCAAAGTTGTTTTTTCTCAGCTGTTGTCTGTTTTTTTGTTTGTTTATGTCAGAACACGTCTTTTGAACGATGGCAAAAACAAGGGAAGTCGAAATGAACAAACTGCTGCTGGCTCTTTCTTGAGTTGTCTAGGGATGACGTTAGATCCATGATTAATGATTATTTGCTAACAACAGATTAACCGGCGTCAGAATATTAATGTCCGGGGCCCGTGATTCCGGACAAAGATCACGTGACCATCTTTTGACTTGTGAGTTGAAGCTGTGACGTGACGTACGGCTTCAACGTCCCAGCGCCAGTGAGCACGGCCGTAACACGGCCGCCTCTCGCCGACTCGACCACGTGAGCAAAGTTACTCAACAAAAGATGCGGGTATCAGCCACCAGATGGAGCCTCGGCGCGCCCTCCACGCGGCCATTGTACAATGGCGGCCGAGTCGCGCTGGATCACGTGCGGCTCCGAAAACCCGTGTCGGTCATTAATGTTGACTGCGCATGCCCAGACTGGTGACTGCGCATACTCAGTTTAACAACAATTGAAATCCACTTGGGGTAAAAACTTCAGATCCTTGACACATCCAAGGAAAAGACAGCTGATCTTACGGCCGGACTCAGCCCGTATCACTGATAACTGTTCTTGCGTGTAATCTACTGAATCAGTTTGTTCACACGCATAAAACGAGCCAGACTATTTGCAACAATGAACAACCAAAATCACTTAAGTGAAGATTAGGGTAACATCGGGCCAGGCATGGTGTTATCGACGCCAGCTCGTTATCGGGGGGCCCTGGTTGACGAAACCTGTCCGTTTCTGAAAAGCACTCTTTCAAACTCATCCAGGAAGTGACAAGTCACATCTCGGCACCATCCTGGAAGTCCGTAGAGCCACTCCCAGAAAGAGGTCATGCTGTTGTTATGGCAGACTTGTCCTATAAAAGACCGCGCGGAAGTGGCCCACAATTTTCCACGGGGTTGATCATCGTTAGAGCCACATGAATGCTTCCATATTGAACACGCCGGCAACAAGAACTGATAATACTTCTTTGTTGTTGATGTTTACGCTTCTCTAGGGTCGTCGAGCGGGTGTGCTTTGAGTACTGCCACCATAAGGGAGATCAGTCAATGGGGAGATTAGTCAAGTGGAGATAAGTCGATGGGAGATTAGTCCACTGAGGTTAGTTTGGGGACTTTGGTAATATTTGGCACCGAATTAAATTTACATCTGTATGGAGGTCGTCACAAAGAGGAATGCCTTCTTCTTCTTCTTCTTCATTTCGCAGCTGGACTCCCAGAAGATAAAATCAACTTCGTACTTTCTGCCAAACTCGACCAGGTCCTTTATCTCTCTTCACAGTAGTGAAGTATATGGATATATGTACACTCGTCAAGTACATGCATATATGTACACTCGTCAAGTATATCCATATATGTACACTCGTCAAATATATCAATATATGTACACTCGTCAAGTATATCCATATATGTACACTCGTCAAGTACATGCATATATGTACACTCGTCAAGTACATGCATACATGTACACTCGTCAAGTACTTGGATATATGTACACTTGTGAAGTGCATGGACATATGTGGACTAGTGAGATGTAAGGATGTCTGTGCGTTATTGAAGTACAATATATATGATCGTGATGTCTATTCTAAGTGCCATGCCGCGTGGCGTAGGCGATCATTTCTCTCCACAATTCCCTGTCTTTAGACTTGATTATGAGATCCGCCGGTGACTTTCTTCCTAGCCACACTGACAGCCCATCCAGTAACTTCTCGCTCTGTCTCCCTCTGTCTCTTCTTCCTTCAATTTTTCCAGCTGCCACAGTGTGTTCCAATTGCCCCCTTCTCAGGAAGTGCCCCATAAATCTCGCTTGTCTGCCTCTGATCTTTACTATAACTTGCTTTTTAACTCCAGCCTCTCTTAATACCTCTTCATTGATTTTCTTGGCTGTCCATGGTACCTTCAACATCCTCCTTATGAACCACATTTCCATGACCTCCATTTCTTGTTGTACTCTCTTATTCATAGACCATGCTTCACGTCCATAAAACAAAATTGGCTCGATGTAACATTTAAGTACTCGGAATCTTGTTTCCATTGATATGGATCTGTTGCACAAGATGGGTCTCATTGTCTGGAATGCTGACTTGGCCTGAGCACGTCTTATCGTAAAGTACATGGTTATTTATACACTCGCGAATTACATGGATATACTTGTATGTACACTCGTGAAGTAAAAGGATATCAGTACACTAGTGAGGTAAACGGATATCATTATCTTCAGTATTATCAGTATCTTCAGGGTTATCAATATCTTCAATTTTCTCACTATTTTCAGTATTATCATTATATTCAGTGTTATCATTATCTTCAATTTTATCACTATTTTCAGTATTATCATTATATTCAGTGTTATCATTATCTTCAATTTTATCATTGTCTTCAATATTAACATCACCTTCAATTTTATCACTATTTTCAGTGTTATTATTATCTTCAGTGTTATCACCATCTTCAGTGTTATCAGTAGCTTCAGCATTATCATTATCTTCAGTGTTATCATTTATCTTCAGTGTTATCATTTATCTTCAGTGTTATCAGTGTCTTCAGTGTTATAATTTATCTTCAGTGTTATAATTTATCTTCAGTGTTATCAGTGTCTTCAGTGTTATAATTTATCTTCAGTGCTATAATTTATCTTCAGTGTTATAATTTATCTTCAGTGTTATCAGTGTCTTCAGTGTCATCATTTATCTTCAGTTCAGTGTCTTCGGTGTTATCATTTATCTTCAGTCAACATTTTCTTGCTGTGGTCATTTTCCGTGAAAAGGGTGGCTAAATTATGTCTTAGAGGTACCCAGGGTATTGAGTGTTAGTGTCCATATTCTCCTTGACCTGTGGGGCACACGGGGGGGGGGGGCTGACGTGGTCAGTAATACACCTGGCTGCCTTCCATTCCGTCCCCCCACCCCCCCCCCCCGAATAAAAAAAAAGAGCCAGATCCCCTTTTTCGACAATTGGGTGACCAGGGCACATCCAGCCAGTTTTGAAACGCTGAACATCTCTGTGAGAGGCGACCGCTCTGACCACAACGACACATGTTCTCCATTACTTCCCCCCAGAAAAAAAGACGCAGTAAAATATTACCTTTGTTATTGTTGTTGTTGTTTTTCTTCTCGTCGCTGCAGTCTGAGTTCTCGTCATCGTCCTCATCTTCGCCGTCCTCGCTTCTGTTTCTGGGCGACCAGGTCATCTTGTTCTCCTTCTTCAGCCTTCGCCTGGCGTTGGCGAACCACGTGGACACCTGCGGACGCGGCCAAGAATTCATTTATTCCATCGAATGTTATCTTTACGTCATTGTCAAAGTCTTCTAAACCTTAACTGTTTTAGTTATAACCTAGGCTTAATTTAACAATGTTAAAATACCGTTAAAACTCTATATACCAAACAACTTCCACGATACACCAATACTTTTTGTAATAAACAATTACTGCCGCCATGTTTTACTGGGAACTGAAGCGATGCCTATTTTTAGCTTTTTTCGGCAAATTAAAATTATGAACTTCTCGCTACAGAAAAAAATAAATGTGACTGAGTATGTGTTTTCTTTGTTCTATTTATGCTTCTTATTAATAATGTATTTTACAAGCCTTTTAAAACCACCAATAAAAGGTTAAGAGTTAGAAACGGAGAAACTGGCTTTTGTTTCATTGATAAGATTTGAGTATTCAAGCAGCTTTTTGTTCTGTTTTCACAAATCTAATAATTTGTAAATAGGATAGCTTCATTATTTTATGGGGTTAGGTTTTAAACTTCCACCCTCTCCTCTGTGGTCTCAAACAATGTAAAGGTAGCACAAACGGTTCTGAGTGTAATATTTCAGTGAATTCTTCACAATTTAGATCTTATGATGCCGTGTGATGTGTGGCTTGGGGTACTGGCCGTCCGAAGATCTTTGCATGACACACAGTCATGACCCAGCAAACTGTGACCTGGTCTGGCAACATTTTCTCATGAGCTGGAGCAAGGATGGCTGGTGGCCCACTGTGGCTTGTGGCCCACGGCGGCTGGTGGGCCAGGGCTAGCATTGGGGTCAATAGTACGAGCACTGTTTACTTCACAGCTGTTTAAGGAATGTGCTCTTCACCTGGGCTAGCCTCTAGCCAGCGACTCATAGTTTCATCATCATCATCATCATCATCATCATCATCATCATCAAATGATTCTTCTTCTTAGTCCATAATATTGCACATGTCTTTCAGATGGACAGAAATTTTTTGGGGTGATATCTTTGTATCTTATATCTGATATATCTTATATCTTATATCCTTCCCGTGCCGTTAAACGTCACATAGGGCTCGCAAAGTAGTTCGCCAATTTTTCCTGTCTTCGGCAAGTCTTTCAACCTCATCAAAGGATTTTATGCCTGTTAATTTGGCCTCTCTTAATAATGTCCTCTTCAGAGTTTCACACGGTCTGCCTCTTTTTCTTCGGCCTGTTGTGTTCCACTTGATAGCTTGTTTTGGGATTCATACATATCCTTGTATGTGTCTCAAATATTATGGGAAAAAAATGTAACTGATTTGCTTACATTTATTTTAGAACACTTTTGACAGAGAAACCATGAGACGATATTTACAGAGCTCCCTGTTTATGCCTTGTCTATTTATGTCGCCTTTTGTCTCAAGTCTCTGTCTGATTTACTCGATTCTTGTCAATGTTTTGTCTGGCCTTCGTGTGTTTTATCCGTATAGTGTTATATACCGATGCTTCTCGATTTACGATAGTTCAATTTACGATATTTCAACGTTACGACAGTGCGATACAAACGGACTTTCAGTGGTCATGAAACTTTGAATTATCATATTTTCATACATCTCCCCCCCCCCCCCAAAAAAAAATTAGAACGTATATTTTGCCAGTATTTCACGCAATGAGTAAACCAAAAGGAAAAAAGTTAAATTTTTAAAAATCTATATTTCGTGTCTTTGTCTATTGTATTAACTGTGGTACGGGATCCCTTGGAAAATAAAAAGGCTTTTTGCCGAAATATTGGATTGGTGCATGCTCTTAATTCATGCCTGCTCATCTTACTTTCTACAGTCCTTGTTGCTACTCACTTTCCTCACTATTTTTGTTTGTTTGTTTTGTTATAAAACTGAACCATATACCTGTGTCTATTTTTAGTTTTTAGAACCAGTTTTACCGCAGTGGTTATTTCTCTTATCTCTCATACTTTCCAGTCAGAACCATCAGATAACGCGATTGGAACAAATTTTACATAAACCAATCAAACTCCGTTTTACACCTTGACAGCAGTTAGAATAGCTATTTTCTTACTTATATATCCACCATATTATATTTGTATTCGATTTGCGATACCTCTAACTTACGGTGGCTTCACGGGAACGTAATTTTACTCTTAACACAGAACCGTCTGTATGTTTTTATAAAACATGTTAATACGTACAGGGTGTTCCATAAGTAACTGTGCACTAACCCAGTATCGATTCCGGTATCGTAGTGATATCTTAATGTCTGCGGTATCTGGCCACATCTACCTGCGATGCCTGGAGTCGCCGATTAAGCTACACAACAGCAGGCTTCAACACCCTAAGGTACGCAGGTAGATGTGGCTAGATACCCCGGTCATTAAGATATTACTACGATACCTGAATCGATACTGGGCTAGTGCACAGTTATTTTCCGAACGCACTGTATAACGAGCTCATATGGAGGCCATATTAGCCTGGGCTGTACCTGGGTTAGTGTCATCTTTGTGATGATGGCCAGCATGATCTTCTCTCCCTTGGTGGGGTACGGGTTTTTGATGTGCTCCTGCAGCCAGGCCTTCAGCGTGTTAGTGCTCTCCCTTGTTGCGTTCTTCCGGCGAGCGTTGAGGTCAAGGCCGCCATACCTGAACGAGAGAATTAAATATATGTAAAACTATCTCCGTGGTGATGGAGTCTGCTAAAGAAGCATTGCACACCCCACCCCTACCCCCGCATTTTAGCCTTCCTCCGGGATTGACAAAGTAGCCGCCATAACCCGCTCCCACGCCGATACGATGCTGCATCTCAACACCTTCACAGCATCGGCTCCAAAGAAAACCAGCTCGCAGTTACAGGGAGACAGCACAAGACAAGACAAGACAGGACAGGACAGGACAGAACAAGACAAGACAGGACAAGACAAGACAGGACAGGACAAAACAAGAGTAGACAGGACATGACAGGACAAGACAAGACAAGAGAGGACAGGACAAGACAAGACAAGACACGACAGGACAAGACAAGACAGGACAGGAGATGACAAGACAAGACAGGACAGGACAAGACAAGATAATTATCTATAAGTCCTGAACTGTACCTTTCTGATGATTTTCTTATGTAGCATGACAGTTTGTTTTTGGTTTTTTTTTAATATCGAGTGTTTCTACTATTGGGCTTAAATGCCACTGGTGCTGCATGTTGTCTTCTAATCTGTTCTGTTACCCAAATCAGCTTAGCTGTGATCTACTTGGTCTTATACGGAAAGTTTATACTGCCATCTTTCCTTACTCTATCATTTGGGCCAATGATTCTCATAGTGAGGGACATAGCCATGAGAGGGAAGGGAGTGGGAGATTTAGAATGAGGGAGTGGATGATTTAGAATGAGGGAGTGGGAGATTTATAATGAGGGAGTGGGAGATTTAGAATGAGGGAGTGGGAGATTTAGAAAGAAGGAGTGGGAGATTTAGAATGAGGGAGTGGGAGATTTAGAATGAAGGACGGAACGACAGGGAACATCAAAATCATTTGAATGGAAAAAAATAGGGGGCCCTAAGAATGTGGCCTGATACTTAGACAAGAGAAGAAAAGGGACCCTTTAAAAACGTTTGGGGATCAGCGTTCTTGACTGAAGCTTGGGGTACAATATTTTCTTCGTGAAATGCTACATTTATCAGTAATTGCAGTCTAACCTTTTGTTTCTCCGAGACATAAAGAGAACACAGAATTACTTTCAGGAAAATTTCACTGAAATATTTTCTAATGTGGAAAATTTCAAAAACAAAATAGTTATTCTGAGACTCATCATTAATGTTTAAATTGTTTTTGTCAGACTCAAAACTTATCACTAATTTTTAAACTGTTTTTGTCTGACTCAAAAAATTTTATCATTAATGTTCAACTTGTTTTTGTCCCACTCAGAATCTTATCATTAATGTTTAAGATGTTTTATTTCACTCAAATCTTATTATTAATGTTTAATTGTTTTTGTCACACTCAAAATCGTATCATTAACGTTTAAATTGTTTTTGTCAGACTCAAAATATTATTATTAATGATTAAATTGTTTTTGTTAGACTCAAAATAGTATCATTAATGATTAAATTGTTTTTTGTCAGACTCAGACAACATTAGACTGTGCACAGGACCACAGACCAACATTAGACTCTGCACAGGACACCAGACTAACAACATTAGACTCTGCGCAGAACTACAGACCAACAACATTAAGCTGTGCACAGGACCACAGACCAACAACACTAGACTGCACAGGACCACAGACAATTGAAGGTTATCAGAAAATTACTGAAGAACTAGAGCACATTAGTGTCCACTAAGTTAACAGAAAATTACTGGAAAACTAGAGCACATTAGTGTCCTCTAAGTTAACAGAAAATTACTGGAGAACTAGAGCACATTAGTGTCCACTAAGTTATAAGAAAATTACTGGAGAACTAGAGCACATTAGTGTCCACCAAGTTAACAGAAAATTACTGGAGAACTAGATCGTGGCGATGGTGTAGTGTTTAGTGCACTCGTCTTCCGATCAGAAAGCCCCTGGTTCGATTTCTCCAGTTGGAAGGATTTTGTTTTGGAACCAAATCAGCCTAAAATAAACAGATCAGCATCTTGTGTTTCGGTAGGAAAACAAAGGCAATGAAGACAGTCATAGAGGACAGGCGCTGACATCCCTTCCTCAAATGTCGTAATGGTATAGAAATGTGAAGTCACTAACACTTCACACTGCACTACGGCATACACATGCTACGAGACATAGATTTTTTTACTGGAGGGGAAAAAAAACCGAAACACAAGAGCCCATAACGTTGTTTCGTAGATAACACAGAGTTTTTGTCTTTATCTTCTGCTTAAACTAGACAGAAAACTTTTTAAAATTATGCTTTATTGATCATATTTTCTTATCTGTTTCAGATTTGTTTATCATTTAACTAGAACCAACCCTCAGGTAGTGGATCTGGCCAGACCTCATCTACACACAGAGGAAGTATCATGTTTTTTTTTCCTTCGTGAAAGTAAATTCCATGGAATAAAAAAATAAATAAATAACTACTAAAGAAATAAAGAGATACATAAATAAATACATAAATAAAGAAATAAATGCATACATAATAAATAAATTCATAAATAAATAGCGAAATAAATATATACATAAATAAATACATACTTCGCTAGATAGAGACGAGGGAACCTATATAGAGTCGAGGGAACCAGATAGAGACGAAGGAACCTAGATAGAGATGAGGGAACCCAGATAGAGAGAAGGGAACTAGATAGAGACGAGGGAACTAGATAGAGACGACAGATCATCTACATCATGACTAGAATCTATGGAGATAAATAGTTTAAGATGTTTGCTCTGTGAGAAACTGGACAAAGATATTACATTCTTTGATCTCTTCTGAGATTTGAACACAGATTTACTTAGTGTTTCCATGCATGACTAACTTTCTGATTTGGACTGACCGAACACCTAAATGAGCTGTAGGGCGTTTAACGTCAGGTCACCCTTCTCTGATACTGCTATAAAAGCTGTCATGGCTGACCGCTCTCTTGGACACGTGTCTGAGCTTGCACGGGAAAAGACTTAACCGCCAAAGAAAATTCACATAGAAGGACCGTGTTGTTGTACCTTGGTTATTTCTTGGTTATATTCTGGCTTCCCGCTGTAGAGTTCTGGTTCGAAGGAGTGCATCATGCTGGAGTTGATCCATCATTCCGTAAGTTGATCCACCACGCCAGGAGTTCCCCGATCGCGCCACGAATCGATCCACTACGCCGTGGGCCGATCCAGGACGCCAGAAGTTGATCCATCACTCTGTAAGTTGATCCATCACTCCGTAAGTTGATCCACCACACCAAGCGCCTCATGGACGAAGCATCAAACTTCTTGACTAAGCTGGACTAACACTTACAAATGAGAAAGGCATGGCTTTACCTTTCCTCCCAAGAACCATGTTATAAAGGAAAGGCAGGTCGAACTTTACAGGCAACCACAATCTCCAGCATTCGAGTCCATATCTAGTCGGGGTAATGATGCAGTGCGGCAATCAGGGGCCAGCAGCTGACCAACCTATACCGACCAAGACCCAGTCCCAAGTCCCCTTTAGTACTCTCAGTAACAGGCCCCCACCCTGGTTAACCAGGGCATGGACTGGTTCTATGTCATAGCTGTGGAATCTGCTGATGAAGCTTTGCTCATTCTTCCTGCTCTTTAGTAATCTCCAAATCTGCAAAAATACTCCCCATCCGACACGACGCTTATACTTCAGTACTTTCACTGAATGAGCTGCACTGCTGTTACTGGCGGTTACAGACAGATAGAACACTAACAGCAAGATCCTTGTGTAGTATCATCCTGTGCCACATTCGCTCTCAGGAATTTGTAAATCTTCTTATTGTGGTATTCTGCTTACAGCGTGTAAATCAATGATTCTCAGTGTAAGCTTCCATAGGAGGGGAGGTTAGAGGGAGGACAGAGAGAGAGAGAGAGAGAGAGAGAGAGAGAGAGAGAGAGAGAGAGGATGTCGATGAAGGAGAATAGAGATGAAGATCAGAATCAACTCAGGTGTCTGTTATTTATGAGGGGTGCAAAGGATGTGGCCTAGGAACCAAAGAGGTGACAGCCTAAATCAAAAGTTTGGGAACCACTGGTGCAGACAGCGAATATATGAGACAGGACCAGCCCAACTTACCCAGGACCGTAGGGGTAGAAGCTCATGGTGGACGTCTCGTACAGGGATGGCTGGGTCAGAGAGCGCCAGGCGTCGCTGCCGTCTCGAATGTTGCAACCATTAGCTCCCTGCAAACAGAAAGAAGATGTTTGATTTGTGACCTCGGGTTTACGCCGAGCAGGATGGAGAATGTGTCAATAAAGATACTGTGCTTTAATATACTGATGATGATGAGGGTGAGAAGGAGAAGGAGGAGGAGGAGGAGAGATGAAAAAGGTGAGGATGAGAAAATTAATATTAAAGATGAGGATAGAGAGAAAGCTATCAAAGGAGATGATAAAAAAAAAAAGAAATATTAAACTTAAGGATGATGAGAGATATATCAAGGATGATGAGAGATATATCAAGGATGATGAGAGATATATCATGGATGATGAGAGATATATCATGGATGAGGAGAGATATATCAAGGATGAGGAGAGATATATCAGGGATGATGAAAGATATATCAAGGATGATAAGAGATATATCAAGGTTGAGGAGAGATATATCAAGGATGAGGATAAGGAGAACCATATTAAAGATGAGGATAGGGAGAGATATATCAAAGATGATAAGTAGAGAAATTTTAAAGATCAAGATTAGGAGAGAGATATCACAGATTATAAAGAGAAAAATGTCAAAGATGAAACTGAGTAGAGAGATGTCAAAGATAAGGATGACTATAGAGATACAAAAGATAAGAAGATAAGGATAGAGAGTTGAAAGACGGCCGAAGTGATAATAATGATTATGAACATTCTTGAACAAGATAGAAAATGATGCTATATTCGTTTTGTGTGACAATTATTGGTACTTTAGCTATAAGAAGGTGGGTTTTGAAACAGGCAGATATCTAGTGTTGTGGGTTGTTACCAAACATCAGTCCAGCGGGCAACCCTTCTCATGGCTGACTCTACTGCTGTTGGATACTATAACAGTAGTACATCACTCATACCAGATTAAATACAATAGCGAAATCAAAAGTACCTTGCACGGAAATTGTGCTTTTAAAACTGGGTTTTCCTGCCCATTTGTTGATGATAAACTATATATATATATATATATATATATATAAAATAAAATTATATATATATATATATATATATATATAGAGAGAGAGAGAGAGAGAGAGAAAGAGATGCAGAGAGTTTAATGTGAATCTATATTTAACCTTTACAGACTACTCAAAGGCATTTGATTGTGTACAACACCAGAAACTTTGGGAAATAATGGGAAAAAAAAGGGATTTCCAACATATTTGATACAATTAACATCACTGCTGTATCTAGACCAACAAGCAGCAATAAGAATAAATGGTGAAACAACAACTTGGTTTGACATAAAACAAAGGGTCCATCATAGGTGCATATTGTCGCCTTACTTATTTAACTTGTATATTGAAAATATAATGAGGAATGTTAGAGAAGATGTAGACAAAGAATATTATGATGCCATAACAATTGGAGGTTATGAAATACCAGAGATTAGATATGCTGATGACACAGTATTACTGTCCACAACACAAAAAGGAATGAGAAAACTAATTATGTCAGTCCGTAAGAACAGCGAAGAGCAGAACCTCTATCTTAACGCAAAGAAAACTAAAGTGATGACAACTGACAAAACAAACAAGGCAGCTGAAATATGTATCAATGAGGAAAAACTGGAAGAAGTGGATAGTTTTGAATATCTTGGATCACTACTAACTAATAATGGAGATACAATGAGGGAAATTAAAAAAAGGACATCTATCGCTCTTCAGAAAGTAAAACAACTAAAGAATCTGTGGAGAGGAGCAGACAGAACTACAAAAATAAGATTTTTAAGGGCGTGCATCTTTCCCATCGCATCATATGTCTTTGAGACCTGGACACTTAACAAAACAGCTGAGAAACACATAAATGCCTTTGAATGTAAATGCTACAGAAGAGTTCTTCAAATATCGTGGACATAAGAAAGAACAAATATATCCATACTACAAGAACTTAATATTCAAGAAGGCTGGCTAGTAAAGAGGATTAAAGAGAGAAAACATATATTTTGAACACATGAAACGTCATGATAATCTAGAGAAAACCGTCTTGGATGAGTACATAATGGGAAAAAGAAAGAGAGGAAGACCAAGACGAAGATGGGTTGAAGACATCGTTGATGATCTGTAAATGGATGCATCAGCAGCAGGGCATCTTGCTCACAACCGAGAGGCCTACCAGAGAGCTGTTAGGGAGGCAAAGTTCCGCAAGGGACATGCAAATGAATGAAATATATAAATATATATCGGACTTGCCTGGGAGAGAAATGTTGTCCGCTTAACTGTCTGATAGATAAATCTTCTAACGCTTCACGAGAAGACAGAATTTAGAGAACCTGACAATCATTGGACATGCCGTAAGAAGACAGAAGTTAGAGAACCTGACAATCATTGGACATGCCGTAAGAAGACAGAAGTTAGAGAACCTGACAATCATTGGACATGCCGTAAGAAGACAGAAGTTAGAGAACCTGACAATCATTGGACATGCCGTAAGAAGACAGAATTTAGAGAACCTGACAATCATTGGACATGCCGTGAGAAGACAGAATTTAGAGAACCTGACAATCATTGGACATGCCGTAAGAAGACAGAAGTTAGAGAACCTGACAATCATTGGACATGCCGTGAGAAGACAGAAGTTAGAGAACCTGACAATCATTGGACATGTCGTGAGAAGACAGAATTTAGAGAACCTGACAATCATTGGACATTACACGAGGAAACAGACGTTAGAGAAAGTAACAATCATTGGACATGCCGTAAGAAGACAGAATTTAGAGAACCTGACAATCATTGGACATGCCGTGAGAAGACAGAATTTAGAGAACCTGACAATCATTGGACATGCCGTGAGAAGACAGAATTTAGAGAACCTGACAATCATTGGACATTACACGAGGAAACAGACGTTAGAGAAAGTAACAATCATTGGACATGCCGTAAGAAGACAGAATTTAGAGAACCTGACAATCATTGGACATGCCGTGAGAAGACAGAATTTAGATAACCTGACAATCATTGGACATGTCGTGAGAAGATAGAATTTAGACAACCTGACAATCTTTGGACATTACACGAGGAAACAGACGTTAGAGAAAGTAACAATCATTGGACATGCCATAAGAAGACAGAATTTAGAGAACCTGACAATCATTGGACATGCCGTGAGAAGACAGAATTTAGATAACCTGACAATCATTGGACATGTCGTGAGAAGATAGAATTTAGAGAACCTGACAATCATTGGACATTACATGAGAAGTTAGAGCCTGAGAATCATTGGAGAGTGAGAGAGAAAGAGAAAGAGAGAGAAGTGAGAGAAAGAGAAAGAGATGAAAAAGAACATGTCTGAACAGAAAGTGGCACGAGAAAATAAACGAAAACTGTCTGACCAAATATATATACTAAATATCTTACAAAGTGGAGAAACATAATATCATCATCATCATCATCATCATCTTGCGCTGTCTCCCTATGTAAGGCTGGCTGCAATGCATCTCCACTCTGCTCTGTTTCTTGTCTTCTTAGAACATTCGGCCAAGCTTGTCCCTGTCCATCTCTTGATGTTGTCCATCCACTTATATCACTGTCGTCCTCAAGAAGGGTCTTCAATATAGTACCGTGCCTCTTGACATGAAGAAAGTATCTTAGCTGTCTTGTGTTTATGATTTTCAATATTTCTCTTGTTTTTCGCTGTTCAACTTCTACCAACACTGACAATGATATATTTATGAACGCCTCTATGCACCACTTATTAAACATACGCACAAGCAAACACACATATATACACACACACAAATACTGCGTTTATCTAAGTCTTGGAGGTGAAGAAGCTGTCCAATGAGGCAATCAGCGACCCACAGCTAATATCTTAGCATCAGGGTTAGCGAACCATAGCTGACCAAGACCCTGCCCTACCTCTCCGTGGTACCCCCAGTAACAGGCCTAGCCTGGCTAACGGGGCAGGGATCGCCATAGTCCCCATGGTGGTGGAGTCTGCTAAAGAGGCACTGCACCCCCCCTGCTTTTTTAGCTGTACCCCGGGACTGAAAAAGTAACTGGCATAACCCGCTCCCACGCCGATACGATGCTGTGTCTCAACATCTCTACAGCATCGGCTACAAAGAACACCAGCTCGCAGTTACAGGAGATAACACAAGTGCACGTTCTCTAAGTCTTATCGGCTTCCAGTTTGTTCATGTTCATATTATTCATATGCCAAAAATGCTTCCAATTGGTCACTGAAGATCCACGTTGGCAAGCTGTGAAGGAAATCATATAATGAACCGTTGACGGAGACCAGATTTCTGATTCGAGACCAACCAAACGAGGTCAAAGCATTAGATTAAGGGAGCGATCAGGCGGGCCTCACTGGCAAAACGGTCGCGTTTGTGGGCGTGAAAGTATCAGAGCTGGACCACGTGACCTCGCTGCGGGCCATGCCAGGAATATTAGAAAGCCAAGTTACGCAGAAAACGGTGGGGAACAAAAAAAAAAAAAGATTTTCAATTTACCAAATGAGACATCCACCGCAAGGTGAAATTAACAGAATGTGAGGAATATTTTTAAAAAAAAGAAACATATTTTGCTTAAAACGCTTTGTATTAAGAGGAGGAAAAAAAGGTTCCATTCCAACATAATGATGAAACAAACTATGTTTCTTGTATATAACACGCGCACATACACATATCACATACAAGTAGTCTTTGTTATCAAAGCAAGTGACTTGTCAAAGTGGCTCTTTGTATCATCTTGCTTAGCATTAAGTGTTCGAGCCGAAATACTTATCTGGGAGGCGCATTACTGATTACCGTAAGTCGTGTGTCATTATTTCTCTCATTATATCAAGGAGTGTAACAACACAAATCGTATACGTTTTATGTATGATCGTATACAGATTAAGAATATACAACAATACAATATTTCGGCAAAACGCCTTTTTTCAGGGATCACATAAAAAAAAAACAATGTAACAGAATTTGTTTAAAAGAAAGATTAAAAAGAAAAAAAACGTCGATGAAAACTTAAAGATTTCGTTTTATTTTGGTATCTCAAACTGCACTCATTTAGCACAAAGATAAAGCAAGCTATTGGCAGAGGAATGAGATAAAGAGATGATGACAAAAGGTACTTGGTATACAGTAAACAGCATGGCATTATATCTATTTTCCCTGCTTTGATCTGTCGTGTTGTATTTTTATGTGATCCTTTGGTGGGGGGGGGGGGGGAGTTTTTGCCGAAATATTGGTTTGTTGTGCGTCCTTCACTTATAATTACTCATTTTAGTTTATCTAAGAATTTCTTTCTGCCAACTTTCCTCTTTCTTTCTTTTTTCTAAAAGTGAATCATCACCATGTCAGTGAAAGGAAAAGCTCCAAGACAAAAGAAAACATTCCGCGGTGATTACTGAATTAAAATTACTTTGAAAAACAAGAATTAATTGGCCAGATTAGCGCGTGAACCATAGTTTCGACTCTTTCAACGATGACGCAGTTTCCACGCTCTAGTAGAAGAAATTTCGATGAGAAAAGTAGATAGAAAAAAAACTGAAAGGAAGTTTCTCCAAAATTTAAAAATATGGTTTGGTTTTTATTGGCTAAACACCGCTGCCAGAACTTGCTCGCCTTGGTGTGCTGGATCTACAAACAGGGGAAGACTAAGTGCGATATATCTACAAACACGGCAAGACTAGGTGTGATAGATCTACAAACACGGCTAGAATAGGTGTGCTAGATCTACAAACACGGGTAGACTAGATGTTATAGATCTACAAACAGGGCTAGACTAGGTGTGCTAGATCTACAACCAGGGCTAGACTAGGTGTGCTAGATCTACAACCAGGGCTAGACTAGGTGTGCTAGATCTACAACCAGGGCTAGACTAGGTGTGCTAGATCTACAACCAGGGCTAGACTAGGTGTGCTAGATCTACAACCAGGGCTAGACTAGGTGTGCTAGATCTACAACCAGGGCTAGACTAGGTGTGCTAGATCTACAAACACGACCAGCGGTGTTCTGAAGCGAAAGAGTTAAAAGTAAAGATGTTTAAACTGCTCAGAAAAAGAGAGAAACAGATCACGTGACACAGAAAGACCATATCGCCAGGCAGACAGGTGCTCACACACACATATTCACATACACACACTTTCACACACAACTCACACTCCAGCAAACTTTCCTGTTCTTTAGACTACAAATTAACAGCAGAAAACGCTCTTATAGATAGACAAACAACAGCACAACTCCTCAGATCATCACAGAAATACCCCCCCCCCCCAATCCTCTCGGACAAGCGTTTCGGCCCTATAAACTTCTGACACTCTGGGATGGGGGGAGGGGTAGGGGGGTCATGACCCTCCAGAGGCCTGTAAGTTGTTGTTTTATATCCGCTTCACGAGGCTAAAGATACTACTCTAATGTTCACCTCTGTAACGTACCAACACTCTTTGCTACAAAGTAGCAATGCTACTCTGAATCTTTAACACTGTCATTGCTACAATGTAGTGGTTTTGTTTCATAATCCGATTTGAATTTTGTTTAAAGTTTTTTTTTTTTTTTTGGGGGGGGGGGGGAGGTCATCTCATCATTTTTTCTACTGGACGTTCGCTAGCATGTCTACCACTATCTATTACGCCTTGTATCATCTTCCAGCGCAGCAACATAGTCTCCCGCACTTCTCAAGATCACCAGCCAGCATGACTGCAAGATTGTCCTAGTGTTAGTCTTTCATTCCCTTTCCATCCGGCATCCATTTCTTCGCCATCTCCACTTTGTTAGTCCCGTATTTTGGGAGACATTCGACGGTTTTCAAACTGTTTTGTCGGCCATGCGTCCGCTCTCTCGTTACAGTCAGATAAAGCAAACAACTGCTGCACGGCCCGGTTGGGCAGATGATATCGGCGATAACTGATGATTCTGCGATTGCCTTATCTTAGTTTGTTTAACATGGACGTATGATGCGGAGGGAGTACACGAGAATGCCAGTAGGGGATCTCTCAGAAAATCACACCCCGAAATTTCAAGAAATAAATAAACAATTTTAAGAAATTTCAACAAACAAATAAACAATTTGAATAATCTTCCACAAACAAATAAATAATTTGAAGAAACTTCAACAAACTAATTTGAAGAAACTTCAACAAACAAATAAACAATTTGAATAATCTTCCACAAACAAATAAACTATTTGAAGAAACTTCAACAAACTAATTTGAAGAAACTTCAACAAACAAATAAACAATGTGAAGAAACTTCCACGAACAAATAAACAATTTGAAGAAACTTCCACGAACAAATAAACTATTTGAAGAAACTTCAACAAACTAATAAGCAATCAGACAGAGAGACAGACAAACAGACAGACAAACAGACAAACTCACCAGTGGCGTGTAGAAAGCCGAACCCTCAGTGCCGAGTGACATGTATGGAGACTGGGACCCCCCAGAGTATGACCCCCCGGGACCGAAGATGTTGGAGGTCAAGGGCAGCCTGGAGTAGGAAGACAGCAGGGCCGAGCTGTACTGGCACGAGCACACAGTCTGCCCGGTGTGGGGATCGGTCATGACCGGTCTTCCATTCTCACAGCAGTGCTGGCCCCCTGTAGGGCCCGGGGATATGCCTGGCCCTGTTTTCGTCATGGAGCTGGGTGGAGACGGACTGTTGGTCACCTGGAAGTCATATATTTTTAATATTAATTCATTTTCAAAATAGTAATAGTAATAATGAGAGAAGAAGAAGAAGAAGAGAAGAAGAAGAAGAAGAAGAAGTAGTAGTAGTAGTAGTAGTAGTAGTAGTAGTAGTAGTAGTAGTAGTAGTAGAAGAAGAAGAAGAAGAAGAAGAACGGATGAATGAATGAATGAATAATCTTTCATTTTAAAGGGTAAAGAATTGGGCACGCAGGCCCGTCTTACATTCTGCCCTTCATCACTCCATCTTTCATTCTTCCCACACACTCGATTTAATACAAGTATACAAATTACATTAGGAAAAAACATATCAAAAGAGTGTAAGATTAAACTATTACATTCAAAGTAAAAGAGAAGAAGTAATTAACCTGTCCATGTATATGTTTGTTCGTGTCTTATGTTTGTGTGTCCATGTGTCTGTTTGTGCATGGGTCTTATGTTTGTGTGTCCATGTGTATGTTTGTGCGTGTGTCTTATGTTTGTGTGTCCACGTGTATGTTTGTGCGTGTGTCTTATGTTTGTGTGTTCATGTGCATGTTTGTGCGTGTGTCTTATGTTTGTGTGTCCATGTGTCTGTTTGTACATGTGTATTATGCTTGTGTATCCATATTACCATATTATGGTTGTACGTGTGCTTGAAAATATGCTCTCAGCCTATGGTCACTTCCAGTCTCTTGTCTGCATCTGTGTCTTGTCTATTCAGTACCCGAGACACAGGGGACTGCTGGTAGCTAGAGATCTCACAGGGGACTTCTGGTAGCTAGAGATCTCACAGGGGACTTCTGGTAGCTAGAGATCTCACAGGGGACTGCTGGTAGCTAGAGATCTCACAGGGGACTTCTGGTAGCTAGAGATCTCACAGGGGACTTCTGGTAGCTAGAGATCTCACAGGGGACTTCTGGTAGCTAGAGATCTCACAGGGGACTGCTGGTAGCTAGAGATCTCACAGGGGACTGCTGGTAGCTAGAGATCTCACAGGGGACTTCTGGTAGCTAGAGATCTCAGAGGGGACTGCTGGTAGCTAGAGATCTCAGAGGGGACTGCTGGTAGCTAGAGATCTCCACTTCTGTCGATCCTTCGTCATCTTCTTTGGCTGTCTCCCATGTCAGTCTTTTGTTTACCAGCATTTTCTCTGCTGTACGTCTCCATGTTTCTCTGTGTCGTCCTATGCTTCTTTTACCACATCAAAGCGATGACATCGTATACTGTGATATTGTCTGGCTGATATTTGTATACTGTGATATTGTCTGGCTGATATTTGTATACTGTGATATTGTCTGGCTGATATTTGTATACTGTGGTATTGTCTGGCTAATATTTGTATACCGTGGTATTGTCTGGCTGATATTTGTATACTGTGATATTGTCTGGCTAATATTTGTATACCGTGGTATTGTCTGGCTGATATTTGTATACTGTGATATTGTCTGGCTAATATTTGTATGCTGTGATATTGTTTGACCGATGTTTTAATACTGTGATACTGTTTGATGAATTCGGTGTAAAAGTAATAACAAAATTGTTGGATGATATCTGTAACACTGGATAAATTACATAATTGTTGAATGACATCGGTAACACTGGATATATTACCTAACTGTTGATTCGTCTGTCATTCTTATAGTCTAGCTGATATTTGTATACTGTGATACTGTCTCGCTGATATTTGTATGCTGTGATATTGCCTGGCGGGTAATTGTATATTATGACATTGTCTAGCTGATATTTGTATGTTGTGATATTGTCTGGCTGATAATTGTATGTTGTGTTATTGTGTGGCTGATATTTGTATGCTTTGATATTGTCTGACTGATATTTGTATACTATGATATTGTCTGGCTGATATTTGTATATTGTGATATTGTCTGGCTGATATTTGTATATTGCGATATTGTTTGGCTGATGTTTGTATACTTTGATACTGTTTGATGAATTCGGTGTAAAAGTAATAACAAAACTGTTGAATGATATCTGTAACACTGGATATATTACCTAGTTGTTGAATGACATCTGTAACGCTGGATATATTACCTAACTGTTGAATGACATCTGTAACACCGGATATATTACCTAACTATTGAATGACATCTGTAACGCTGGATATATTACCTAACTGTTGAATGACATCTGTAACGCTGGATATATTACCTAACTATTGAATGACATCTGTAACGCTGGATATATTACCTAATTGTTGAATGACATCTATAATACTGGATATATTACCTAACTGTTGAATGACATATATAACACTGGATATATTACCTAATTGTTGAATGACATCTATTACACTGGATATATTACCTAACTGTTGAATGACATCTATAACACTGGATATATTACCTAATTGTTGAATGACATCTGTAACACTGGATATATTACCTAACTGTTGAATGACATCTATAACACTGGATATATTACCTAATGAACTATAACAATCCGCTTTCACAGTTTTGCCACAGAAGCTAGGGACCAAAGATTGTGCGGACTTCAGAATAATAAATCTTTCATGCCATATCACCAAACTACATGTGAGAATTATTTTGAGAAGAGCTAAACACAGACTACAGACAGAAATATGAGATAAGATACTTGTATTTGTAGAAGGAAAGGGAACACAGAATGCCACACTTCCACTAAGAACTCTAGCAGAGAGGACTTTAGAAGTGCAAAAAAGAAAACATTTGATAAAGTAAAACATGACGAAATCATGAAAATGTTAGAGGATATAAATACTGACAGCAGGGATCTGAGATAATTTAAAAAACGAAGAGAGGAAAGGCCTAGAGAGAGAGAGAGAGAGAATGAATGAATGAATGAATGAATAATCTTTATTTTTAAATGGTAAAGAATTGGGCACGCAGGTCCGTCTTACATTCTGCCCTTCATCACTCCATCTTTCATTCTTCCCACACACTTGATTTAGTACAAATATACAAATTACATTAGGAAAAAACATGTCAAAAGAGTTTAAGATGAAAATATTACATTCAAAGTAAAAGAGAAGAAGTAATTAACCTAATAAAATAGCTCTCTCACACACACATACATGCGCACACACAGACATATACATAATCAAAAATACAAATGTCAGTATAGATCTTCTAACATATGTTTTTTTAACAAACATTAAAATAATTTATAACAATATCTAACAAGTTACTTTTCGAACTATGTCATTTTAGTACTTGATGGCTGGCGAGTCAGGGTTGAGAGAGTGCTGGTTATTCTATGGAGGCAAACAAGCAAGTAAATAATGAAACAGGTTTGAGTTAAAGGAAGAAGTATTACTAACGGATTTTAAATGGTAGGGGAGGGTGTTCCAGAACTGTACTGCAGAGTATGCAAGGCTTTTCTTGTACAGATCAATCCTGGGTTTAGGAAGAAGACAGTTTTTTTTAAACGCTGGCTATGTTTAGTGTTATACGTAAACAGTGACAACTGAATGGCATGAGAGGGAGAGAGAGAGAGAGAGAGAGAGAGAGAGAGAGAGAGAGAGAGAGAGAGAGAGAGCGAGAGAGAACTATTTCAGTGAACTGATCAATTGGCATGGAAGAAGAAAAGATGTGAACTGACTGGAAGCTTCTATGATCGCACAATCCGCCAAGGGAAATAATGCAAATGTATTATGTGCTAAGAAACTGTTCAACGTAATATGTCCGTCACGTGACTTAAAAATCGACAATTTTATATCAAATTTACAACATAAATTTAGAGTGAAATTAACAATATACTGCAACATTATTCCTTTAGATTTGTATATGTTACTTCAGATTACTATTTGTCCTTCCAAAACATTTTCTCTGTATGCTCAATTTCCAGCACTGGATCAAAGCTTTTTAATGAGTTTCCTTGCACTATTCCTTTATAACTTTAAACCATTCCTTCAAATATTCTTTTATAACTTTATACCACCCTTTCACATATTTCTTTATAACTTTACACCATCCTTTCAATATTTCTTTACATCATCTTTTAAAACATTCCTTTATAATTTTTCTTCTTCTCCTGCAATATTCCTTTATAACTTTATGTCTTCGTTAACAGTATTCTATAATATAATATCCTATATATAATAATAGTTATAATATTCTATAACGTTTCATCTTTCCTTATAACATTCCTTTGTAACTTTGTATCTTCTTTATCAAATTTCCTTTAGAATTTTATATCTTCCTTAACAATATTCCCGTATAACTTTATATTTTCGTTATCAGTATCCCTTTATAACCGTATATTTGCCTTAATACTGATTTATAACCTATATATATATATATATTTACAATATCCCTTTATAACTGTATACTTGCATTAACGATATTCCTTTGTGACGTCACATACATTATTTCTAATTTATTGTTCCATTTTTTCACAGAACTGTGTAACAATATTTCCTGTCGTCTTGTCGTTTAATATGCTGTGTAGAGTTCCATAGACTGTCACGTTGTACTTCTTTCGGGGGAATGTGTTCTTAATGGATGCAATGCCTTTTTTAAAAAAATCTGGTAGTCTATATTTTTACTTTTTTTTTCCCTTACAAATCAAAACTTGTGTCTGATCACCCTTTCCTGATTGAAAGGATGTCCTGTGTCTAGCTTACAGCATTCTCAGACAGCAGTGACAGCACTCCGGCTGTCGCTGTGCCTGCTAATGCATGTAAAGTGTTGGTGGATTCAGCCAGAAGATAGATGATGAGACGCGATGCTGATTAGCAACTGGTGTCTTCATCTCACCAGTAAACACTTGGCTTCAGTTAATCTCCCCAGTAAAGACTTGGCTTCAGTTATTCTCACCAGTAAAGACTTTGCTTCAGTTAATCTCCCCAGTAAAGACTTGGCTTCAGTTAATCTCCCCAGTAAAAGCTTGATTTCAGTTTATTTCTCCTATAAAAACATGGCTTCAGTTTATCTCCCCAGTAAAAGCTTGATTTCAGTTTATTTCCCCTATAAAAACATGGCTTCAGTTTATCTCCCCAGTAAAAGCTTGACTTCAGTTTATCTCACCTATAAAAACATGGCTTCAGTTTATCTCCCCAGTAAAAGTTTGACTTCAGTTTATTTCCCCTATAAAAACATGGGCTTCAGTTTATCTCCCCAGTGAAAACGGTTTTAGTTAAATCTCCCAAGTAAAACTTGGCTTCTGTTTATCTCCAGCTTCATCTTTTTTCCTTTTTCTGAACCCCGCCCAGACCCCTTTATGCTGTCTACCAGTGTAAATCACGGCCGTTCTCCTGCTTTCTTTCCCTTCGAGTTTTCATGATGCGTTTCATTATTTCGCTTCTCAACATCAACTGATTTAGAACTTTCCTCTGTTTATCGCACATGTTTTTCGGTGCCATCTGCTTCCTCAAAACTGTCTTCACAGCAGAAACGTCCTATTACAGATAATAATAATCTTATCTGTTTCGGTTTTTTAACATCCTCTCTGCACCAGAAAAAAATGGTTGCTGTTACCAATCCAAATCCAGCTCCGGTAGAGTCTGCATGAGAGCAGGATGTCGTCTTGCGGCTAACATGCTCCGAAACTGTCGTCCACCATGGCACAGACGCCTTGTTTGTAACAGGCCTATCATATTCACATAGGCATATCTTTTATATGTCATAACACCAGGATTATTATCTAACCAAGATCTAGTCCTGACACATACATAACATAATATTATCATCAGCATGTGTGGATGGTGAGGTTGCGAGCTTTGGCTTTTTCGGTTACGGCCCGGAATTTTGGCCACGTGATTGTCCATTGTGTTGGATTTGTGCAGAGTAAGGTGGGAAAAAGTCAGTCTTCGTTTCGTTCTCGTGAGGTGCGGTCGGGACTGTGATTGTTGCTGTTATGGGTGTTTGTAGTAACATGTTTTGTGATATTGCGTTCTGCTGTGGGTTTATTCCCGTGCCGCCCTTAGTAATGCAAGTTATTGTATGTCTTAGATGTTTTGTGAATATAACACTTTGTATGCGAAAAGGTGCAGGTTATTTATGAGAGATTTAACAGCAGTGTTAAATATTGTGAGTTTAGGTTTCAGGTAGATTAGATTATTATGAGTTTAGGTTTCAGGTAGATTAGATTACTGCGAGTTTAGGTTTCAGGTAGATTAGATTATTACAGGGAAAGGTTTACTAAAGTAGAACCCCAGCTATATTTGTAGGGTAGAAATAAGTAGTGAACACATGGCTCTATTTGTGTGTGTGTGTGTATATCTGATATTTTATCATTTTCATTGATTTTTGCGCCATTTTTTGTTGTTGACTATGCATTGTTGCCATTGCATTGCATCATCCATCATGTTCTTCATCTTTTTCCAATCATTTTTTCTTCACCAGTTTTATTAATTTTAATTAAGTGTGAGGGCTCAGGATTCACACTGAAGCATCATAAGTCTGTTGTCATCATGTTGTAGTTGTGAGGATTATTTATGTAACTCATAACTTGAATTAATCATGTGTGTTCTCATTCATTATGTTGGTGGATTTATATGCCTGTGTCAGCACCAAGGATTCCTATGTTCTGAGTCATGAAGACTAGATATAGTCTCGGTGATTAGACGTTAAATAATGTGTGTAAACCGAGGAAGTAAGTTTTTCCAAGTAACATAAGATATACCTAGTTCGATGGTAGAAACACTGCACTTTGAGTTAAACAACCAGATTTGAGATAGAGAACTGTAAGTGGTTCCCAGCAATACAGCATGTGGACTATTATCTAAGTGTTTTTCTGACTGCAACGATTTCATGTGTTAAGCCCAGCAATCTTCGTCTGTGCTGTCCAGCGTTTTCTCGTCCAGTTTGTGGAACAAATATTGTGGGTTTTTTTTTTTTTTTGCTTCTTGGATCACAAACCAGCTAGTCCGGTGGATTTACTTATGATTTGTGGCGCTGTTTGTTCTTGTAATAATTGAGTTATAGTTCACATACATGACTGATAAGTTCACAGGTTGCCGGACTTGATGGAGGTTGAAAGGTTTAGAATCTGGTGGAAGATTTTCTAAGGGAGAAAATTCTGGGTCCCATTTGTAATATTGTATTAATTAAAGGGAGACTACAACTCGGGTGAAATCGTCGACCCAGACTAAAATATACTAATAGGACATAAATATATTAAATCACAGCCAAGCGCACCATCCAATCGACAGTAATTCCCTCTTTTCTTTGTAACATAACTTATCTAATCTATTCCATTCTCCATTAGTCCCCTATCTTTCTCTTCATTTTTACAAATATTTCGCATGTGTCTTCACAGAACATTATCTTATCATCAGTATCTCGCACGTGCCTACACACAGAACATTATCTTATCATCAGTATCTCGCACATGCCTACACACAGAACATTATCTTATCATCAGTATCTCGCATATGCCTACGCACCGAACATTATCTTATCATCAGTATCTCGCACATGCCTACACACAGAACATTATCTTATCATCAGTATCTCGCACATGCCTACTCACAGAAAATTATCTTATCATCAGTATCTGGCAACCTGCCTACTCAGAGCAGTATCTTATTATCAGTATCTTGCGCATACCTACGCAGATATTAATAGCTTATATTGATAGCTAAATCTATCTTTCAGAAATCTAAAATTTACTGCTTAAAACTGTCCAAAGTACTGATAAGTGACAGTGCACAACGATGAAAGATTATTTGGGGGTGGAGGTGGGGGAAGCAGACAAAACATTTTACTCGTCGGAGAAAGAGAAACGACAAGAAAATAGACTACATTCGAAACTGTAAGGGGCAGAAATAAGAACAGACTAATAAGCTCAGGTGTGTTGGCAACACCATTAGCGTAGGAATAAAAAAGAGTCAGGGACTGGTCAGTTTTCAGAGGTGCGCAACTCTGAGAGAAAATCGGTCCGCCGGACCCACTATATAAAGAAGAAGCGGGAAAAATTTAACAGGTCGGGAATTGTACACAGAGCAGCACGCAGGTTTGTGCTAACGGATCGGAGGAGGTCATGTTTTCGTTTAAGCACGAGTGATTAAGTTTATTTCGTCGATGGACGTATATATGTGTAGGGTTAGTTTTTGGTTTATATTCTGTGATGTGGACGCGTGCAAGCTGTGCTGTCGATTTCTACGATCAATCCCAACCCACTCAGTTATGATTGTGGTAGATAAAAATGGTACATGAATTATCATAACTCTATTATATAGCATAATTGTTATATGTAAGATTTTTATATTTTGACAGTATACGATGATGGTGTTTATATGTGCACATAAATAAGTATTATTGAGTTTTATGTGCGTGCATTTTGTATAACATTCTCGCCAGTTATTTATAATCTTGATAACTGAGTATGATAGTGTGAGATGTATATACGGAGCGACTGTGCTGTAAATTGTGCTAACTCTGTGGTAGGTAAAGACGTTGACTGAGTTTCAGTTGTTCCATTGTTGGAATATTGTTAGGGAATCAAGCACATTGTGTGCTTTGATGTTATTACTAGCAATTTAAACTGAATGATCCTTTGATGGAGAATCGTACTGGTGTTTACTTTATTGTAATGTTTTGACGTGAATGAATGAATGAATGAATGAATGAATGAATGAATGAGAGATGGGATGGAGCGAAGAGATCACGGACCGGATTACTTAACTATTTTTTTTCTTCACTGTTGTTATGTGTTGATGTGCGGTCAGTGTAATCATCGATTGTGCGGTCAGTGTAATCATCGATTGTGCGGTCAGTGTAATCATCGATTGTGCGGTCAGTGTAATCATCGATTGTGCGGTCAGTGTAATCATCGATTGTGCGGTCAGTGTAATCATCGATTGTGCGGTCAGTGTAATCATCGATTGTGCGGTCAGTGTAATCATCGATTGTGCGGTCAGTGTAATCATCGATTGTGCGGTCAGTGTAATCATCGATTATGCTGTCAGTGTAATCATCGATTGTGCGGTCAGTGTAATCATCGATTATGCTGTCAGTGTAATCATCGATTGTGCGGTCAGTGTAATCATTGATGAGCTGTACCTGCACAATTCCGAGCAGAATTAAAAATAAGAGTGGAAAATTGACTTTATCTTAAAGCCTTTTTTTTTTCCTACAGAACCATAGACTCCTATACGAGAAGCAATTGTTTAGCCACGAGAGGACAATCCACTGTTTACTGCTCTACTTCATGTACTGATTTACAATATCTGTAAATTCGGATACAAGTATTTCTCAAATACCTATAATCTAGAGGATGTCTGAGTGGCGAAGTGGTTAGTGCACTGGACTCTCAAGGTCGGGGGGTTCGAATCTGACCAGAGGCACGCCAGTCACCCAACTGTAGAAATGGGTACCCGACTTCTTGTGGAGTTGGGGAAGGAAAGGCGGCCAGGCATGATACTGACCATATCACCCTCTAGTGTGCTAACAGGTCAAGGAAAATATGGGCACTAACACCATATCCCTATGTGCCTCTAAGACGTGACAGGGTTACCTTTACCTTTTTATAATCCAGACTGTATGTAAATATTCAGTTTTTTTTTTCCCGTAACATCGGGTAAGCATCGACGATCATGCTTCCCTTTTTTCTGCGCTCATTGATGTTTCTCCTCATATTTCATGCTTTTCTGCTCGCTTCCTTTCTTCTCTGTGTAATTTGGCCTCCTTCTCTTTCCATTTCCTTCAATTTTTCCAGTGTTTCACATTTTTTTTTTAAGGGGCGTTATAAATAAATCAGTTTACAATTATTATTTGTTACATATAATTATGTTTAATACTTTTTAGGTCGGGAAGAAAATCATCTGAGAAACTTGACGGGCAAACAGCGACATCATCAGAAAGGTGTGGTCAAACTGGCGGAGTGATATCTGCAGGAACATGGCGTCCGCCAACTTTCAGCAAACTCGCCTGTTTTAATATACCCCCCCCCCCCCCCCCAGTGACCGCAGTTTTTGGAGGATTGGAACAGTCTGGACATAGATTAAACTTTCTGAGAATAGACAGTGTCTGGATATAGACAATATCTGAAATATAGACGTTGTTCGAACGTAGGCAATGATGTGTCTATAGACATCTTTTCTCTGCCAAGGGGAAGCCGGTAAGTTCATGGAATAGGTCTGGGTGTAGTAATTTATCTCAGCAAGAAGTGGTGGCTGCTGCTGCGGTGGTGGTGGTGGAGGAGGGGGTAGATCTCCCTGTTACTGTGAGCTAGAAGCTCATAGCAGCTGATGCCGTGGTGAAGAACTTTATAGTTGTCCAGCTTTAGAATTTAGATAATATAGAATTATAGGGCGTCTTAGAAGCTGGTTTCTTTGTAGTTCACCTGGTCCGGGGCATCTACGCAGATATGTCCAGCTGTGTCCTCCTCAGTATAACAGTGTCCACACTTTGGATTCCGGTTTTTCCTGACTCTTCTATCCTCACAGTAAAAGAGGCTGTTGTGAAAGTAGAAAGCCCGGGGATCTGGGTAGAGATCCACGTGTTGTCATGACAGAGAGGTCTGGTTTAGATTAGGTAGGGTGATAGATTTATCCCACTTCCTATCCGATTATATTTACGTTGTCATGATCTTCACCACCATTTTATAAAGATCGTCGGCCACTCAACCAACCAACCAACCAGCCAACCAAGAGTCAATCAACCAACCGCTCAACCAATCAGACACCCATCTGACCAACAGTCAACCAACCAACCACTCCACCAGTCAGCCAACCATCCGATTAAGAGTCAACCAATCAACCACTCAACCAATCAGCTAACCATTCGACCAAGAGTGAACCAACCACCCACTCAACCATTCAGCCAACCATCCGACCAACAGGCAACCAACCAAACATTTAACCGATCAGCCAACCTTTCCACTAGCAATCAAACCAATCACCCAACCAACCATTCAACCATTCAGCCAACCACCCCACCAACAATCCAACCCAATCAACCAACCAACCAAACAAACAGTCAGCCAGCCATCACATCAATCAATCAACAAATCAAGCACTCAATGTTGATAAACTAACCGTCCAATCAACCAACCAACCAGTCAGCCAACTATCCCACAAACCGACAAGCCATCCAAACTTTCAGCCAACTACCAACTACTATCCCACCAGCTACCCAACCAGTCAACCCCAAACAACCAATCAGCAAACGAAGAAGTCGCTCAAGACGGCAATCAATGGCGTCATAGAAATTCAAGAGAAGAATTTCCCTCGACTTTCTGAGAAGATGACAGTTGTTGAAAATCCTCCGTTTTCCGGACTAAAAGAGAGGAAGAGATGTTCGCAGGATCTACCAACCAGAATTTTCCTAATGAATCTTTATTGTATTATAAATTTAATGGATAATGTTTGTCCTTTCGGTGCTGTGCGGTTGTCCGTTCTACCGGAGTCCCGGTCTTTCTCTCTCATTGTTTCTCTTTCTCTCATCTGTTTCTCTTTCTCTCACTGTTTCACTTTCTCTCAACTTTTTTTTTAATTTCTCTCAACTGTTTCTCTTTCTCTCACTGTTTCTCTCAACCGTTTCTCTTTCTCTCACTGTTACTCTTTTCTCACTTTTTCTCTTTTTCTCAATTGTTTCTCTTTCTCTCAACTGTTTTCTCTTTCTGTCAACAGTTTCTCTTTCTCTCAACTGTTTCTCTTTCTCTCTCATGTAATGCGCTTTGTAATTTTCGAAGTCAGTCATTTAAAACAGTGCTGTATTATTTTAAGGTATGGTGTCCGAAGCAAACGGGATTACTATAACAGTGCCCGAAGCAAAAAGGATTACTTTAAAAGTGCCCAAAAGCAAAGAGTATTACTATAACAGTGCCAGAAGCAAACAGGATTACTATAACAGTACTAGAAGCAAACAGGACTACTATAACAGGATCCGAAGCAAACAGGATTACTATAACAGACAGTGTACATACAGTACGTGTACATTATGTAAATGCAATGTAAGAAGTACAGTATGGCAAATTTTACTTCTTCTTCTTCTTCTACTTCTTCTTCTTCTTCTTCTTCTTCTTCTTCTTCTTCTTCTTCTTCTTCTTCTTCTTCTACTTCTTCTTCTTCTTCTTCTTCTTCTTCTTCTTCTTCTTCTTCTTCTTCTTCTTCGAGTAGCTGGTGAATTGAGCATCTTTCCGAGCCACAGAGGCTGAGTGCTGCAGACAAGACGGATCTCCATTCTTCTCTGTTCTTCATCTTTTCTTGCCAGTTATCAGTTCCTAGAGCGCGGGTATCTTCTTCTAGGTTGTCTCGCCGTCGTTGTCTGGGTCTACCTCCTGGTCTATTCCCCCTTCATCACTTCTGTATAGGCCATCTTTGTCTGTCTATCCTCCTCCATTCTCTCTAAATACCTGACCCACCCCAGTCTGTTATGTTTCATAATGGCTGTTAAAACCGGAGAGTTAAAACAATGTGTAGATTTCTTTGTTACTTCTTCTCTTCCATTGTTATGTTATAGGATTTGTTATCGGTCCACAAATTCTTCTCAGGATTCTGTTCTCAAATGTTTGTATTTGGTTTTCATCTTGCTTAGTTGTACTCCATGTTTCTGACACATGCAGTACAGGTGGTCTAATCTAGATTATACTGGAATACGTAAATAAACTGAGAGATATCCCTTAAAATAAACTGACAGATATTCCATCAAATAAACTGACAGATGTCCCATCAAATAAACTGACAGATGTCCCATCAAATAAACTGACAGATGCTCCATCAAATAAACTGACAGATGCTCCATCAAATAAACTGACAGATGCCCCATCAATTTACCTATACAAAATGTTGTATAGAATTTTTGATTATCCAAAATTTTGCCCAGAAAATTCCGAAATCAAGAAAATGAAATCCGCTCAGTTGAGGGTTAACAGCAGGAATTCGTTGTCGATGTTCAACTCTGAGGAGGATAATGATGACAGAATAGACAATAAAAAAAAAAAAGAAAGAAAAAAGTTCCAACAGATCTTGACATCGAAATGACAGATGACATTATATTCATAACGTATGTGTGTGTATGTGAGAGAGAAATGATTAGTCCCAATGACATGCAAGGCACCTGATGATATTGATGAGATGGTCACCTTCAGGCGAAATATTAGACTTATAAAAATCTCAGAAGAATTAGACAACACTGAAGGGGTACAGGCTACCTGTAGCTAGACATGGCCCTTACACCCAGTGACAGATTATCAGGTTGTCTGAACAGGTATAGGTCTAGGGGCCCAGAAGAGAAGGGGCCCTACGTCAAGCAGTAAAAATACTTTTGAATTTTATATCAGTATATTTGTAGTCCAAATATCATGGACACAAAAAAAGAACAAATATATCTATAATACAAGAACTTAATACTGAAGAAGGCTGACTAGTAAAGAGGATTAAAGAGAGAAAACTTAAATATTCATGATAATTTAGAGAAGACCGTATTGGAAAGATGCATAATGGGAAAAAGAAAAAGAGGAAGACCAAAACGAAGATGGCTGCAAGACATAGTTGACGATCTGCAAATGGATGCATCAGCAGCGGCAGGCCATCTTGCTCACAACCGAGAGGCCTACAGGAGTGCTGTTTGGGAGGCAAAATTCCGCAAGGGACATGCAAATGAATGAATGAATGAATATTTGTAGCCTAGTGGTGTTAATCTGTTACAGACCACAGCCGAGGTCCACAAAAAACATTTCATATTTTCTATCAGACTGAACAAATGTTACACCCACAGTCAAAACTGAACAAATGTTACAACAACGGTGTAAACTGAACAAATGTTACACCCACAGTCAAAACTGAACAAATGTTACAACAACGGTGTAAACTGAACAAATGTTACAACAACGGTGTAAACTGAACAAATGTTACAACAACGGTGTAAACTGAACAAATGTTACAACAACGGTGTAAAATGAACAAATGTTACAACAACGGTGTAAACTGAACAAATGTTACAACAACGGTGTAAACTGAACAAATGTTACAACAACGGTGTAAGACGAACAAATGTTACAACAACGGTGTAAACTGAACAAATGTTACAACAACGGTGTAAAATGAACAAATGTTACAACAACGGTTAAAGTGTATATTACATGAACGATAGACTCTGTGAAGATGTTGAACTACAGGCGTCTTTTAGAACTGAGAGGTACTTTTGATATCTCTAAGACTAGAAGAACACTCAGGTACTTTTGATATCTCTAAGACTAGGAGAAGAATCAGGTACTTTTGATATCTCTAAGACTAGGAGAAGACTCAGGTACTTTTGATATCTCTAAGACTAGGAGAAGACTCAGGTACTTTTGATATCTCTAGGACTAGGAGAAGACTCATGTACTTTTGATATCTCTAAGACTAGGAGAAGACTCAGGTACTTTTGGTATCTCTAAGACCCGCAATGGACCCAGTTTCTTTTGATATCTCTAAGACTAGGAGAAGACTCTGGTACTTTTGATATCTCTAATACTAGGAGAAGACTCAGGTACTTTTGATATCTCTAAGACTCGGAGAAGACTCAGGTACTTTTGATATCTCTAAGACTAGGAGAAGACTCAGGTACTTTTGATATCTCTAAGACTAGGAGAAGACTCAGGTACTTTTGATATCTCTAAGACTAGGAGAAGACTCAGGTATTTTTGATATCTCTAAGACCCACAATGGACCCAGTTAACTTTTGATATCTCTAAGACCTGAAGTGGATCCAGCTACTTTTGATATCTCTAAGACCCAGAGTGGACCCAGCTACTTTTGATATCTCGGAGACTCGGGAAGGGCCCCAAAATATCGGGCTTTCTGTCTGGCTCCACTATCATGGGGACTAGAGCGAAACATACAAAGTTAGCTGACTTCGGCCTATTGCTTGGAACACCAAGGAAGAAGAGGGGTGGGTTTTTAATCATCCAAGGAAGAAGAGGGATGGGTTTTTAATCATCCAAGGAAGAAGAGGGATGGGTTTTTAATCATCCAAGGAAGAAGAGGGATGGGTTTTTAATCATTTCAGTCTCGCCGGTCTTAGTAACTGTACCACAACACAAGCACAGCCTCCAGCGGGCCTGAGTGGCGAAGTGGTTAGTGCGCTAGCCTGTCACGTCTAAGGTTTGTGGTTCGAATTCGGTCAGAGGGATTCCGATTACACAGCTGTAGACATGGGTACCTGGCTTTTAATGGAGGCATGGAAGAAAAGGCAGCCTTGGGGCTTGGGTTGGGGGATGGGGGTGGAGGAAGGGGGCCTTATCGCTCTTTACGGTGTCGACAGATCAAGGGAAAATACGGGCACTAACATGAGATACCCCAGGTGCCACCATGAGAGAAGACGGTTACATGAGATACCCCAGGTGCCACCATGAGATAAGACGGTTACATGAGATACCCCAGGTGCCACCATGAGATAAGACGGTTACATGAGATACCCCAGGTGCCACCATGAGATAAGACGGTTACATTTACAAGCACAGCCATTTCTTGCTTTCCAGAAATATGCCTCTTGGAGTTCGTCTTATGAAGGTTCATGACTAGCTTATAGGGCCCCACGAATCTAGAATCTGTCGTAACTGCTAACTTGTCTTCTTAGTGCTTTGTGTATCTGTACCGTGTAATGCCAGGTCTCGGGGCGCTGGAGTTGTGGAAGTAGTTAGAGCATTCGTCTGTCATGGAAAAGATCTGTGGTTCGAATCCAAGGGGGGGGGGGGGGGTGGAATAAAGGTAGATATAGGTGCATGGTTCAGTTTTACAAAACATCAGAGGGAGTGAGGAAAATGAGAAAAACCAGAAATGGCAGAAAGTAAGATGAGAATGTATAAATGAAAAACATACAACATCGAATCCCGGGGGATAAGGGGTGGGGGGTAGGGGGATGCGACCCCCGGGTAACTTTATTGTCCTCCAAGGACTAGAACTAGGGGCGGCCAGACGTGTTGCCGGCCACATCTCTTTCTCGTGTACCCATGGGTCAAGATAGATACAGCCACTAACATCACATCCCTGGCTACACAGATGGCGCCACAGCCCTACCTTAAACTACCTTACTGTTTTAGCTTAACGGTGTATCATTTCCAGGCTTACTATATTACGTGAAAAAAATAACACCAAACTCATTTTGAAAGGTCACGGACACAAAGAGGGCGTGGTTCTCAGAGTGGGCGTGGTGATGATTAGGTAAAATTAAGGTTCCATCTTTGACCTTTTCTTATTAGCATAAATGGGTGCGTCCAAATTATAGGGGGAGGTGTAACCAGTGAATGACGAGAGAAGAGAGAAGTTAGATAATCATCGATAACTCAGGATTTGATATTTTCTCAGAAATTGTCCGCAGATTACCCGCGCATTAATTATTTGCATCAAACGTTCAGACTCGTTGTTACAATTATCTAAACTGTCTTTGTCGATCAAGTCGACGAACAGGTAATGTTAATAAAATCAAGTGTTTTTAACGCGGATAGAAAGTCGAAATAGTAACAAAAAGTAACGATGTTTAAACAAAGTGTCATTTAATTGTGCAGTCATTTCTTTTTTTTCTCATGTTTTCTTTTTTTCTTTCTAGCGTGCATGTTCTGCGATGCCGCAGAGACGCCGAAGAACTGATTTGGTGTCGGAGGTGGAGTGGGTTAAGGTTTCTCACTTGAATACCTGGAGTGAACTAGCGCCAGACTATACCACCGTAGTGATCTGGAAAAAAAAAAGATCTGCCTCTTTGACTGTTTTGAAGAACATCAGGACAACCACGAGGAGGTTGGCTAGCCGAGGTTTAAGAATGAGGTTTATCAAACAAGCAAAGAAGCTGCTTCTGGGCTATCTTGGGCGAATGAAGGGACACCAGAAGTCCGTACTTCAGGGAAGACAAACAAGTGACGACATTACAGTAGATGGACAGCATCAAGGAGAAGGATAGCAGCAGTTTTGGCCCTTTTTTTCAAAGTTCAGGCAAAGAGACAAACACGTCAGGAGACACACAACAATCAATTTTTCAATGGGCATACGGACAATGTGCCGATTTTACTCTGATACAGAAATCGACAGCGGTATTCACAAAAACTTTGCAGCTTTTCCGTGAACTATTGTGCTGTGCTGCACCATGAGCTTATCGCTGCGTGCTGTCACGGTATGTCATGCTTTTTAAATGACAGTAAACATATGTAGTGAAGTTTTGTGAAACACTCTGTCCAGCAAAATGGTGTCTGATAAAACTCACAGAATAAACTTCTGCCTACTTCAGATCCGGCTTCTAAGACGAAACATTCAAATATTAGGAAAACGTAGGAATATCGTTAGTGAAAATAAACGAGAAAAAAGGTGAACTCAATATGAAATTAAAATTCTTAAAATAGCCAATATTTCAGCTGCAGCCTTTGTCGGGTGCAAAGCGAAGTCTAAGTAAATTAAATAAACGTTATTAAGAAAAAAAAATGTTATTGGAAGGTTGTATTTTCCGAGGAGGAAAAAGTTTAATGACACTATTTTAACACTTTCAGTTTTTTCAAAGTTCAATTCACATCAATCAGTACTTTAAATCATACAACAATCAGTCGTTAAGATTGAATACAGACAATCATGCACACTGATGTTCCTGCACATTTTTTTGCAAATAACCAAACAAAAGCATGCACAGACATAAACACTGCTTACGCTAGACACATGCGCACAAAGCGCAGATACAAGACTCACCTGGGGGGAGGTGGATAGATTTGTCGAAGCCACAGGAAACGAGGCGGCCAAATGACCGTACGACATGGCTGAGTTTGTAGATCTCTGTCTCCTCTCTTGACGCTGTCTACGTTGAACTCATAGACCGTATGCACCAAGAAAAGTGTATGTTGTCCGTACCGTAGATAAATCTTTGACTTGTGTCTCGTCAATGTAGCAAGACACTTAGCGATAAGACAGTCTTAAATGATCAAATTCTCAGTTTTTCTGATGCAGCCGTTCTCGGTTTACGCCAAAGCAACCAGAGATTCCGTCACAAAGATGTCTCACGCCATCCAACTTCCTCATGTGCGGTTTTTTTTTTAAAATTGTCTGTCACTTTTGAGAACAAAAAACCAGACTTTTATTTTCTTGTAAGACAAATTTCTACGGATACTGATTAAAAAAAAAGTGTGGAGTCTGGTTTTGATTTAGTTTCTATATACCGTAAAACCTTGTGTAAACTTTCTTGTTTGTAAAGCGAGAAATTTCACTATCTGCTTTTCTGCAAATTTAACACTTCGATTTACGGCTTTTCAGTGTCCACAAATCGGTAATGTCCAGAACGTTTGAGATAACTTTGGTTTTGCTGAAATTCCAGTCAGGAAGAGAATAATAATAATTTTATAACAATGATAATAACAATAATTTTGCTTTAGAGTTGAAAATAAGTCACTTGATATGTTGCCATGACAACCGGAAACACACATACATGCGCACTTGAATTGAAAAAAAAATGGTTCACGGAGCCGGATATCTGTTGATTGATAATTGATAAATTTGTGAAATCAAAATATGCTCCGCTGTGCTTTCTTGATGTCACGATGAATTTCCTGTGTCCTTTTCTTTCTCGAACTTTCTGGAATATGTTTAAAATGTCCCCTTCTCTCTGTGTCTCAGCGTGTCTCTCTGTGTCTCAGCGTGTCTCTCTGTGTGGTATGCCTCGCCCTCCAGTGCTGTCTCTCCAGTTATCTTTCCGATACGTCGCCGGATCCGAAGCGATGAAAATGAAGAAGAAGAAGATGATGATGGTGATGAAGAAGAAACGACGCGCCGACAGAGATCATGTCAGAATTCCTGTTTCCACAGTAGTTACTCACTCACGCGCGGGCAGGTGCTTTGCCTGCTCCCTGGGACGGAAAGATGAGCCACAACGAAGTTTCCGAGAGTTTTCCACGAGAGGAAAACGAAGACGTCTTTCTCCGCCGTAAAGTGAGATAAGCGTCTGGTATCTCTATTCTGTGAGAGAATTCCTGGCGTTTTGGCTGTCAGGATCCGCACTTCTGGACAAACAGGGCAGGAGCTCTATACACGTGTGAAGATCCAGCAGGCAAAACAAGCGGCCCGTGTTTTCATCTTTCTTACCACCCGTCACATTAATATTGCATTATCTGACAGCCGATACAGGGGAGGCGGGGACTATTCCTCGCTCAGCCATTTTGCGAGGTGGTTCCGAGAATTAGCCCCGCCCACATCACGCGAAGTTCGGTCCCACTCCGCGCGAGGTTTGGGTCACATCGGCGCCGGCTTCCTCCGCGGCAGGGTACCTTACCTTCACGGCGATCATCGATCGTTCAAGCTCTCCGTTCTCTTCCACAGCCACGCCTCACTGTCAGTGATTGACATTCCGCTGAACCGCTAATCCCCACCCTGTTAGGGCGGAGTCTGTGTGTCCAAGCCATCGTTGAAATGCGAGCCACAGCAGAAGATGTCACGAGGCAAGTTTTTGTGCGTGTATACATTTTTCTCATCGCTGGGGTGCCAGTTTTGCAAGAGTGTAGCCCGTGTTTGACAGAAGCAGACAAGGGTCTTACAGGGGCTAGACCTGGAGAATGTAAGAAATTATTGAGCACTGAGACCTATCTCTTACAGAAGATGACAGGCTGTTAACAGACCTTATAATTAAAGTAGAAAATTGTCGTATAAGACAACAGACAAATTTTAAAAAAAAAGAAGACATTATAGTCTTGTTTTCCGTGACTTCTAGGGCAAATAATCCAGCTTAGTTTTCATGTATTCTTGTTTTTTGGTGTGCCTCGCCATGCGTGGCTGTTTTCGTTCGTGTTCACAATGTTGGATATCTGTCTTGTCCAAGCCGAGGTTGCAGCAGTAGATCTTTCCATACACAACTTTGGTTCCCTATGATCCATAGGCTTTGAAGAGCAACTGTTCTCAACTAATTGCCTCTTAATATTCTCTGAGTTTAGTACTAAAGATGCATACTTTACCCCTGTGGTGTCTTGACATGTGTGGGATTCGGACAGCATGTAGTTCTGTCAAATAATGTGTGGGATTTGGACAGCAGATAGCTCTGTCAAGTCATATGTGGGGTTTTTGAAAGTAGATAGTTCTATCAAGTCACATGTGGGGTTTTGACTGTAGACAATTTGTATTAAGTGATATATATGGGATTTGGACAGTAGATACTTCCGTCAAATCATATGTGGGATTTGGACAGTAATAGCTCTGTCAAGGGATACATGGGATTTGAACAACAGATAGTTCTGTTAAGTCATAAGTAGGATTTAAACAGCAGATATTTCTGTCAAGTCATATGTGGGTGTTGGACAGTAGATGGTTCTGTCAAGTCATATGTGGGTGTTGGACAGTAGATGGTTCTGTCAAGTCATATATGGATTTTTGACAGTAGATAATTCTATCACGTCATATTGGGGTTTCTGACAGCAGTTACTTCTATCAAGTCATACGTGGGGTTTTTGACAGTAGATAGCTCTGTCAAGTCATATGTGGGATTTGAGCAATAGATAATTCTGTCAAGTCATGACTGAGATTTTTGACAGTAGATAGTTCTGTCAAGTCATGACTGCAATTTTGACAGAAGATATTTCTATCAAGTCATATGTTGGATTTGGACAATAGATAGTTCTGTCAAGTCATATGTGGGATTTGTATTGTAGATCTGTCAAATCATATGTGGGATTTGGACAGCAGTTAGTTCTGTCAAGTCATATGTTGTATTTGAACAGTAGATAGTTTTATCAAGTCATGAGTTGGATTTGGACAGTAAATAGTTCTATGATGCCATGAGTTAGATTTGGACAGTAAATAGTTCTATGATGTCATGTGTGGGATTTGGAGAGTAAATAGTTCTATGATGTCATGTGTGGGATTTGGGCAGTAAATAGTTCAATGATGCCATGTGTGGGATTTGGACAGCACATATTTCTGTCAAATCAAGATTGAGATTTGGACAGTAGATAATTCTGTCAAGTCAAGATTAAGATTTGGACAGTAGATAATTCTGTCAAGCCAAGTGTACTATCTAAACGCCTATTTGGCCCCTGAGCACTGAAAGTATATGAAGAAGGAGACAAGACAAGACAAGACAAGACAAGACAAGATAAGACAAGACAAGACAGTATGTGTGGGTAAATGTAATGAGACAAATGAAACAAATATGTAGGAAACTTATGTGAATTAATAAAAGAGAAACTTTGAAACGTCATTCCCTAGAAAATATCACTCACTAAAGATATCACACGGTGATGTTACACGTTAGAGATATCACATGGCGACTTACATATTACATATATCACATGGTGACTTACATATTACAGATATCACTTGGTGATGTTACACATTACAGATATCACATGGTGATTTGCACATTAAAGATAATGTCACACACCACACATGTCTTGTCTAGTCTTGCTGTGTCTTCTCTTGTCTTGTTGTGTCTTGAATTGTTGTATCTTCTCTTGTCTTGTCTAGTTGTGTCTTCTCTTGTCTTGTCTTGTTGTGTCTTCTCTTGTTTTGTCTTGTTGTGTCTTCTCTTGTCTTGTCTTGTTGTGTCTTCTCTTGTCTTGTCTTGTTGTGTCTTTTCTTGCCTTGTCTTGATGTGTCTTGTCTTGTTGTGTCTTCACTTGTCTTGTCATGTTGTGTCTTCTCTTGTCTTGTCTTTTTGTGTCTTCTCTTGTTTTGCCTTGTTGTGTCTTCTCTTGCCTTGTCTTGTTGTGTCTTGTCTTGTTGTGTCTTCACTTGACTTGTCTTGTCTTGTCTTGTTGTGTCTTCTCTTGTCTTGTCTTTTTGTGTCTTCTCTTGTCTTGTTGTGACTTCTCTTGTCTTGTTGTGTCTACTCTTATCTTGTTGTGTCTTTCTTGTTGTATCTTCTCTTGTCTTGTTGTGTCTTATCTTGTCTTGTCTTGTCTTGTTGTGTCTTCTCTTGTCTTGTCGTGTTGTGTCTTGTCTTGTCTTGATGTGTCTTCTCTTATCTTGTCTTGTCTTTTTGTGTCTTGTCTTGTTGTGTCTTCTCTTGTCTTGCCTTGTTGTGTCTTCTCTTGCCTTGTCTTGATGTGTCTTGTCTTGTTGTGTCTTCACTTGTCTTGTCATGTTGTGTCTTGTCTTGTCTTGTCTTTTTGTGTCTTCTCTTGTTTTGCCTTGTTGTGTCTTCTCTTGCCTTGTCTTGATGTGTCTTGTCTTGTTGTGTCTTCACTTGTCTTGTCTTGTCTTGTCTTGTTGTGTCTTCTCTTGTCTTGTCTTTTTGTGTCTTCTCTTGTCTTGTTGTGACTTCTCTTGTCTTGTTGTGTCTACTCTTATCTTGTTGTGTCTTTCTTGTTGTATCTTCTCTTGTCTTGTTGTGTCTTATCTTGTCTTGTCTTGTCTTGTTGTGTCTTCTCTTGTCTTGTCGTGTTGTGTCTTGTCTTGTCTTGATGTGTCTTCTCTTATCTTGTCTTGTCTTTTTGTGTCTTGTCTTGTTTTGTCGTGTCTTCGCTTGTCTTGTTGTGTCTTCTCTTGTTTTGTTGTGTCTTGTCTAATCTCGTCTTCTTTTGTCTTGTCTTGTCTTGTCTTTTTGTGTCTTCTCTTATCTTGCCTTGTCTTGTTGTCTTGGCTTGTTGTATCTTCTCTTATCTTGTATTGTTTTGTCTTCTCTTGTATTGTTGTGTCTTCTCTTGTCTTGTTGTGACTTCTCTTATCTTGTTGTGTCTCCTCTTGTCTTCTTGTGTCTTCTCTTGTCTTGTTGTGTCTTGTCTTGTCTTGTTTTGTCGTCTCTTGTCTTGTCTTGCTGTGTTTTCTCTTGTCTTGTCTTATTGTGTCTTCTCTTGTCTTGTCTTATTGTGTCTTCTCTTATCTTGTCTTTTTGTGTCTTCTCTTCTCTTGTTGTGTCTTCTCTTGTCATGTTGTGTCTTCTCTTATCTTGTTGTGTCTTGTCTTGTCTTGTTGTATCTTCTCTTGTCTTGTTGTGTCTTGTCTTGTTGTGTCTTCTTTTGTCTTTCTTGTTCTGTCTTCTCCTGTCTTGTCCTGTCTTGTAGTGTCTTCTCTTGTTTTGTCTTCTCTTGTTGGGTCTTCTCTTGCCTTGTCTTGTTGTGTCTTGTCCTGTCTCGTCTTGCTGTGTCTTCTCTTATCTTGTATTGTTTTGTTGTTTCTCGTCTTGTTTTCTCTTGTTGTGTCTTCTCTTGTCTCGTTGTGTCTTCTCTTGTCTTGTTGTGTCTTGTCTTGTCACGTCTTGTTGTGTCTTTTCTTGTTTTGTCTTTTTGTGTCTTCTCTTATCTTGTCCTATCTTTTTGTGTCTTCTCTTATCTTGTCTTGTCTTGTTGTGTCTTCTCTTGTCCTGTCGTGTTGTGTCTTGTCTTGTCTTGCTGTGTCTTCTCTTATCTTGTCTTGTTTTGCTGTCTCTTCTCTTGTCTTGTCTTATTGTGTCTTCTCTTGTCTTGTTGTGTCTTCTCTTATCTTGTTGTGTCTTGTCTTGTCTTGTTGTATCTTCTCTTGTCTTGTTGTGTCTTGTCTTGTGTTGTTGTGTCTTCTTTTATCTTGTCTAGTCTTGTTGTGTCTTATCTTGTTTTGTCTTGTTGTGTCTTCTCTTGTCTTGTCTTGTTGTGTCTTGTCTTATCTCGTCTTGTTCTGTCTTCTCTTGTCTTGTCTTTTTGTGTCTTCTCTTATCCTACCTTGTCTTGCTGTGTCTTGTCTTGTCTTGTTGTGTCTTCTCTTAACTTGTCCTGTTGTGCCCTCTCTTGTATTTTTGTGTGTTCTCTTGTGTTGTTGTGTCTTCTCTTATCTTCTTGTGTCTTCTCTTGTCTTATTGTGTCTTCTCTTGTCTTGTTGTGTCTTCTCTTGTCTTGTCTTGCCTTGTTGTGTATTCTCTTATCTTGTCTTGTTGTGCCTTCTCTTGTCCTGTAGTGTCTTCTCTTGTCTTATCTTGTCTTGTTTTGTCTTCTCTTGTCTTGTCTTGTCTTCTTGTGTCTTCTCTTGTCTTGTCTTGTTGTGTCTTCTCTTATCGTGTCTTCTCTTGTGTTGTTGTGTCTTCTCTTGTCTTGTTGTGTCTTGTCTTGTCTCGTCTTGTTGTGTCTTCTCTTGTCTTGTCTTTTTTGTCTTCTCTTGTCTTGTCTTGTCTTCTTGTGTCTTCTCTTGTCTTGTCTTGTTGTGTCTTCTCTTATCGTGTCTTCTCTTGTGTTGTTGTGTCTTCTCTTGTCTTGTTGTGTCTTGTCTTGTCTCGTCTTGTTGTGTCTTCTCTTGTCTTGTCTTTTTATGTCTTCTCTTATCATGTCTTGTCTTTTGTGTCTTCTCTTATCTTCTCTTGTCTTGTTTTGTCTTCTCTTGTCTTTTCTTGTCTTGTTTTGTCTTCTCTTGTCTTGTCTTGTTGTGTCTTCTCTTGTCTTGTTGTGTCTTCTCTTATCTTGTTGTGTCTTGTCTTGTTGTATCTTCTCTTGTCTTGTTGTGTCTTGTCTTGCTGTGTCTTCTCTTAACCTTGTCTAGTCTTGTTGTGTCTTATCTTGTTTTGTCTTGTTGTGTCTTCTCTTGTCTTGTCTTGTTGTGTCTTGTCTTATCTCGTCTTGTTCTGTCTTCTCTTGTCTTGTCTTTTTGTGTCTTCTCTTATCCTACCTTGTCTTGCTGTGTCTTGTCTTGTCTTGTTGTGTCTTCTCTTAACTTGTCCTGTTGTGCCCTCTCTTGTATTTTTGTGTGTTCTCTTGTGTTGTTGTGTCTTCTCTTATCTTCTTGTGTCTTCTCTTGTCTTATTGTGTCTTCTCTTGTCTTGTTGTGTCTTCTCTTGTCTTGTCTTGCCTTGTTGTGTATTCTCTTATCTTGTCTTGTTGTGCCTTCTCTTGTCCTGTAGTGTCTTCTCTTGTCTTATCTTGTCTTGTTTTGTCTTCTCTTGTCTTGTCTTGTCTTCTTGTGTCTTCTCTTGTCTTGTCTTGTTGTGTCTTCTCTTATCGTGTCTTCTCTTGTGTTGTTGTGTCTTCTCTTGTCTTGTTGTGTCTTGTCTTGTCTCGTCTTGTTGTGTCTTCTCTTGTCTTGTCTTTTTATGTCTTCTCTTATCATGTCTTGTCTTTTGTGTCTTCTCTTATCTTCTCTTGTCTTGTTTTGTCTTCTCTTGTCTTTTCTTGTCTTGTTTTGTCTTCTCTTGTCTTGTCTTGTTGTGTCTTCTCTTGTCTTGTTGTGTCTTCTCTTATCTTGTTGTGTCTTGTCTTGTTGTATCTTCTCTTGTCTTGTTGTGTCTTGTCTTGCTGTGTCTTCTCTTAACCTTGTCTAGTCTTGTTGTGTCTTGTCTTGTCTCGTCTTGTTGTGTCTTCTCTTGTCTTGTCTTTTTGTATCTTGTCTTATCATGCCTTGTCTTGTTGTGTCTTGTCTTGTCTTGTTGTGTCTTCTCTTATCTTGTCTTTTTGTGTCTTCTCTTTTATTGTTGTGTCTTCTCTTGTGATGTTGTGTCTTCTCTTATCTTGTTCTGTCTTCTCTTGTCTTATTGTGTCTTCTCTTGTCTTGTTGTGTCTTCTCTTGTCTTGTTGTGTCTTCTCTTGTCTTGTCTTGCCTTGTTGTGTATTCTCTTGTCTTGTCTTCTTGTGTCTTCTCTTGTCTCGTCTTGTTGTGTCTTCTCCTTTCTTGTTGTGTCTTCTCTTATCTTGTTGTGTCTTGTCCTGTCTTGTTGTATCTTCTCTTGTCTTCTTGTGTCTTCTCTTGTCTTGTCTTGTTGTGTCTTCTCTTATCTTGTCTTTCTTGTTGTGTCTTCTCCTGTCTTGTAGTGTCTTCTCTTGTCTTGTCTTGTTGTTTCTTCTCTTGTCTTTTCTTTTTATGTCTTGTCTTGTCTTGTTGTGTCTTGTCTTGTCTTGTCTTTTTGTGTCTTGTCTTGTTTTGTCTTGTTGTGTCTTCTCTTGTCTTCTTGTGTCTTCTCTTGTCTTGTTGTGTCTTCTCTTGTCTCGTCTTGGTGTGTTTTCTCTTGTCTTGTCTTGTCTTTTTGTGTCTTCTCTTATCTTGCCTTGTCTTGTTGTGTCTTGTCTTGTTGTGCCTTCTCTGATCTTGTCTTGTCTTGTTGTGTCTTCTCTTGTCTTGTTGTGTCTTCTCTTATCATGTTGTGTCTTCTCTTGTCTTGTTGTTTCTTCTTTTGTCTTGTTGTGTCTTCTCTTGTTTTGTATTCTTTTGTCTTGTCTTGTTGTGTCTTGTCTTGTCTTGTCTTGTTGTGTCTTCTCTTGTCTTGTCTTGTTGTGTCTTCTCTTGTTTTGTCTTGTTGTGTCTTCTCTTTTCTTGTCTTGTTGTGTCTTGTCTTGTCTTGTCTTCTGTCTCCCTGGAATTGCAAGCTGATACTTTTGCAAGCGATATTGAGGCACAGCATTGTGTCGGGTTGGCAGAGGGTTGTGATGGCTGTTTCTTTTTTCATCCCATAAGAGGAGCTAGAAAGTTAAAAAAAAAAAGAGGTAATCCTGTCATGAGTTTAGGCACATAGGGATATGGTGTTAGTGCCCATTATATAGGGATATGGTGTTAGTGCCCATATTATTGGGATATGGTGTTAGTGCCCATTATATAGGGATATGGTGTTAGTGCCCATATTATAGGGATATGGTGTTAGTGCCCATATTATAGGGATATGGTGTTAGTGCCCATATTATAGGGATATGGTGTTAGTGCCCATATTATAGGGATATGGTGTTAGTGCCCATGTTATAGGGATATGGTGTTAGAGCCCATATTATAGGGATATGGTGTTAGTGCCCATGTTATAGGGATATGGTTTAGTGCCCATATGAGAAAGTAAGGGTCGTGCAAATACTTTAGAAGACCCCACTGCCCTGAAGATTATGGTGATCCCTGCCCAGTTAGCCAGGATAGGCCTGCTACTGTGGATGCCAACGGAGATGTGGAACAGGCTCTTGGTCAGCTAAGATTTGCCAATCCCTGACGCTAGCATATCAAAATGGGCGGCATCTTCGGGCCCCCCCCCCGGGGGGGGGGGCACACACAGTACAAATATCACATGGTGATATTACGGTAATAAAAATGTCACGCTGTTGTCACAAAATGAAGATGTCACATAGCATGGATGCAAAGCAAAAGTTTCAGATGGTAATGTTACACATTAAATATGTCACATTATAATGTTGTACATAAAGAGATGTGACATAGTCACTATATCCCAAAGGGAATTGTCACAACGAGAATGTCACATTTGTAGACATCTTAAAAGGACGATTTAAAAAAAAAAACTGACAAATAAATATGTCACATAGTGACAATTTCACAGCGTAATGATGACACCCGACAAAGATGTCACAACGCGATCGATGTTAAAATTTTCAAACTTCCAGACTTCGAGACCAGGTCACAGAATCAGGAATGATAACGATTATCATAACTCGAGATAAGATTAAAATATCTGATGAGTCAAAAAGAAACCTTTTTTTTTTCTTTTTCTTGAAAGAAATGTACACATATGATTGAATATTTCTTATCGCTTTTCAACATGGCGCGAGCTTCATGTTCTGTACAGACTGGGCATAGCCTCACAAATGCTTGGATTTCTCAAGACAAATAATCTTCCGAGTGACCCTCAGCTGTGTACGGCCTCTTTAATCTCTTCCTCGGTGCTGGGTGTTTTCCTTCCTAGCGTCTCCTTGTGGAGTCCAGATACGTGGTAATCACGTGGTACGAGGACGGATGATTATGTTAGCTGTGGCAGATACCCCGAACGATACCAGATTTCAAATGGTTTTCACGCAGATAGCGGTATGCGTTACTGTTGATAGTGGTTGGACTTGGGCCTATACAGACACGTAATGTTTCAGGACTGTGGCCTATACAGGCATGTAATGTTTCAGGACTGTGGCCTATACAGGCATGTAATGTTTCAGGACTGGGGCTTATACAGACACGCAATGTTTCAGGACTGGGGCTTATACAGGCATGTAATGTTTCAGGACTGTGGCCTATACAGGCATATAATGTTTCAGGACTGGGGCTTATACAGGCATGTAATGTTTCAGGACTGGGGCTTATACAGACACGTAATGTTTCAGGACTGGGGCTTATACAGGCATGTAATGTTTCAGGAATGGGGCTTATACAGACACGTAATGTTTCAGGACTGGGGCTTATACAGACACGCAATGTTTCAGGACTGGGGCTTATACAGGCATGTAATGTTTCAGGACTGGGGCCTATACAGGCATGTAATGTTTCAGGACTGGGGCTTATACAGGCATGTAATGTTTCAGGACTGGGGCCTATACAGGCATGTAATGTTTCAGGACTGGGACCTATACAGACACTCAATGTTTCAGGACTGGGGCTTATACAGACATGTAATGTTTCATAACTGGGGCTTATACAGGCATGTAATGTTTCATAACTGGGGCTTATACAGGCATGTAATGTTTCATAACTGGGGCTTATACAGGCATGTAATGTTTGAGGAATGGGTCTGTACATTTGGGTTGGGGAATAGAAGCATGGAACTGAGAGGAATAGAAACATCGAAGTGGTTGGAGAGAAACATACATCGATGTCAGAGGAATAGAAGTGTCGGTGTCAGAGGAATGGAACAATCGACACGAGAGGAATGAAGCTTTCAGATAAGAGGAATAGAACAATCGACGTGAGAGGAACCGAAGCTTTCACATAAGAGAAATAGAAACTTCGACGTGAGATAAATATAGACATCCACGTGAGAGAGAGAGGAAAGCAGGAAAGTGAGAGGAATAGATACATCCATGAAAGAATAATGGAAACATCCATGAGAGTGAAATAGAAACATCCATGAGAGAGGAATAGAAACATTCATGAAAGAGGAATAGAAACATCCATGAGAGTTAAATAGAAACTCCTTGAGAGAGGAATAGAAACATCCATGAGAGAGGAATAATAACATCCATGAGAGAGGAATAGAAACATGATGAAAAAAAAACACGGGCTTGAGACGAATAGAATCAATGAAGAAAGATGGTTAATATTAACGTGAGAGGGACGGAAACAGTGACGTGAGAAGAACAGAAAAATCTACATGAGAGGAATAGAAACAGTGACATGAAAGGAGTAGAAGAATCTAAGTGAGCGTAACAATGACGTGGCAGAAACATAATAATCTACGTGAGAGGAATAGTAACAATGACGTGGGAGGAGTAGAAGAATCTACGTGAGAGGAATAGAAACAGTGACGTGAGAGGAGTAGAAGAATCTACGTGAGAGGAATAGAAACATTAACGAGAAAATCACCGAAGCATCGTCGTAGCAAAAAATAGATTTATTCACGTTAGAGGAACAGAAATAATGGCCTGAGAGGAATAGAATCACCGACGTGAGAGGAGAATAAACAGTGACGTGAGAGGAAAGGAAGCTCGGATGTGTGAGGAATAGAAACATTGACGTTGGAGGAATAGAAACATTGACGTTGGAGGAATAGAAACATTGACGTTGGAGGAATAGAAATACAAACGCTATGTCACTTGGCTATGGTTACCTCTGTTATGGTTAAATGATATTAAAATATGTGTGGGAGCAGTATGTCTGTTCCATGTCTCACAGGGATGGAGCATATCGAGCAGAAAGCTGACACTAACATCCTGTCTGTCTGCCTGTTATCACAGGCATTATACCTCGTGTGCAGAAAGTTTCATATAATTTTTTTTTAATTAATCGCCTGTGTGCGTCGCGAGGTCAAATTACAAAGTGTAATTTTTTTTCTTGGTTCTTTTCTTAGCTCTGATAAGAAAATAATCAAAACAAACTCATGCAGCGCTATCATGTTTTTCTTCAGCGCTACCAAAAGCACAGAGTTAATATCAGTAATTTGAAACATGAAAGTAGCAATTTTTATTTATTTATTTTACTTATTATTTGCGCAGCATGATGTGTGTGTGGGTATATATATATATATTCTTATATCTGATAACCTTCCCGTGCCGTTAGACGTCACATAGGGGTCGCAAAATAGTTCGCCAATTTTTCCTGTCTTCGGCGAGTCTTTCAACCTCATCAAAGGATTTTATGCCTGTTAATTTGGCCTCTCTTAACAATGTCCTCTTCAGAGTTAGACGGCCATACGTTAGAATAGAAAGAGGTAGTGTGTACAGACAAGATCATAATCTACGACAAACTAGACGGTACATACTAGAGTATTAGAGCGCGGGTTTAAACTCGACACAATTTGTCCTTCAAGAACTCTAGCGTCTTTTTTTCTTTTGTTTTTTCTTAAAACATAACAACTCTTTTCTCTGTCCCCCCTCTCTTCTTCAATTTGACCCACGTACGGGGCCACAAACTTGCCTGCGGTTACCCTCACCCACGCGTTTTTGCAATCATTGAGGGTAAGTTCATTTCTTTCCACCCAAAAAAACTTTCTTAAAAAACCCGCCCCAACTCACCGGATTCCCCTCTTTTAAACTCCCCCAGCGAGCAATCATTTTGCATTCATCCCAACCGAGGGCCCACGAGCTCCCACCCACGGGCAGGATGCCTGGGCAGGGCACACTCGGGTCTGAAATCATCTGAAACGACGACCACGTTGGCGACGGGTACAATTAAAATAACTTCTACAGAGCTTTCACAGCCTCGCAGCTCCTCTCTCTCTCTCTTTATTTCTGCAATTCTCCTTGCCACTCTCCGATTTTAATTGCTCCTAATCCTCCCTTTGGGAAGGCAGAGAACGAACCAGAAGACTCACCCCCCATCCTTTTTTTTCGCGTGATAAGCAAAGAGTGAGTAAATTGAAGGAGTAGACAGGGACACTTGACACGAGAAATGTAGACAGTTTAGCTACCAGTTTGTAAACTTGAGCCAAAAAAAAAAAAAGAAGCATAAAACGCAGAGGGTTAGAAATCTGGTAATGCGCGTAAGATACACGCATACGTTACCCTAGGAGTTACGTGGACGGCACGGCTGGGTACGTTACCATAGGAGTTACGTGGACGGCACGGCTGGGTACGTTAGCCTAGGAGTTACGTGGACGGCACGGCTGGGTACGTTACCATAGGAGTTACGTGGACGGCACGGCTGGGTACGTTAGCCTAGGAGTTACGTGGACGGCACGGCTGGGTACGTTAGCCTAGGAGTTACGTGGACGGCACGGCTGGGTACGTTACCCTAGGAGTTACGTGGACGGCACGGCTGGGTACGTTACCATAGGAGTTACGTGGACGGCACGGCTGGGTACGTTACCATAGGAGTTACGTGGACGGCACGGCTGGGTACGTTACCATAGGAGTTACGTGGACGGCACGGCTGGGTACGTTAGCCTAGGAGTTGCGTGGGTGGCACGGCTGCGACACGTGAAATCTTAACAAAAGTTTACACCAGTTAGTTCTTACAGGAAATTCGTGGAGACGAAGGCTATTTTCTGAACTGCCAATCTCATGCTACCGCATGGTAGGGGAACCACAGCTGATCAAGACCCTGTCTCATCTCTTAGCTGGTATCCCCAGTAAGAGGCGTAGTTTGCTAACAAGGCAGTTGTCGCTATCATCCCTATGGTGGTGGAGTCTGCTAAAGAAGCACTGCACACATGTTGCCTTTAGCTTTAATCAGAGACGAACAAAATAGCCGCCATAACTTGAGTCAAACCAACATCATGCTGTGCCGATGTAGGGAATAGATAAGCTCACAGTTGCCTGTGTTGGTTGGCAACCATAAGCGTAGGAATAATGGGTCAGTTACCGGTCAGTTTTCAGAGGTGCGCAACTCTGAGAATTGACCGCTAAAAAAGGTAAAGGTAATCCTGTCATGCCTAAGAGGCACATAGGGATATAGTGTTAGTGCCCGTATTTTCCTTGACCTGTCAGTACACTAAAGGGTGATATGGTCAGTATTACGCAAATGACCGGTAAGTGACCCATTATTCCTACTCTTAGGGTTGCCAACCAACCCAGGTAACTATGAGTTTATCTATTCCCTACATCGCAACAACCAACCCGCATCGGCTCCAGCTCGTAAATATAGGGAGATATAAGACAAGACAGAGCAAGACGAGACAAGACAAGACAAGGCAAGACAAGACAAGGCAAGACGAGACAAGACAAGACAAGGCAAGACGAGACAAGGCAAGACAAGGCAAGACGAGACAAGGCAAGACAAAGCAAGATAAGACAAGGCAAGACGAGGTAAAGCAAGGCAAGGCAAGACAAGACAAGACAAGACGAAGCAAGGCAAGGCACGACAACACAAGACAAGACAAAGCAAGGCAAGACAAGACAAAGCAAGGCAAGGCAAGACAAAATAAGGCAAGACAAGACAAGACGAAATTGCTAGAAGACTTAAGCTTCGTGAAAAACAGCACCACAAGGATTGTATTAAAACTGCTTGTGTTGCCAGGCTGTGGGAAGCGGGGAGAGAGAGAGAGAGGGTGGCGGACGTTATAGCGGGTATTATGTCTGCTGGTGGTATAGAGGTTCATACACTCCCGATCCGAGCAGAAGATCTGGGATCGGCTCCTTCACAGAAAAGGAATTTTCTTCCTGAAATGAGCCAGTCTTGGCATCAGGGGCGAGTACCCAGGGTTTCTCTGGAAAATCAGGGACCGCGAGGACAGTTACTCCCCCTCCCCCACCCCACCTTCGTTCCGTGGCTTACAAATGTGAAAGCAGTAACATTTCTCACCTCTACAACATGGATATAGACGCAGTTATCCTTTATTGTGCAGACGGAACCCGATTTACGTAGTTCCGACATGCGTGGATCTCGACTTACGTAGAAAAAAAAAGTCTATGAAACTCTACAGAACGAACTTTAGACCTGACGCGCCGGACGAGGTCGTATAATAAAACATGGCTTCGAGTTACTTTAAGAAAAAAAAAGACACAAGGTTACGGGACGATCCACTTACATAAGTCGGAGATTTTCTCAATCTGCTACGCCAGGTGGAGGGGAAACTTAATGCCAGAAAATTTTCAAAATGGCTTTTCCTTGTTTCAGAAGATGGAAGCTAAGACACGCTACTCCAGGCTGAGCGGGACGGCCTTCAGCGACCCATACCTGGCTGCTTGTCTCAGGGCTGCCGAACCATAGCCGGCCAAGACCCTATTCTACTTCCCAGTTTTGCCTCTGGAAACAGACAGTAGTCTAGACAAGTGAGTAGGGAATATAGTGGAAGGACGAACCCGAATGTAAAAATATTTCGAGCCGAAGTCGGATGTGTTGGGCCAAAAGGAGCAAAACTGCTACACAGAGTAAAAAACTCCTGTTTTTAGGGCGAAGGACTATGACAGCCGCGAGGAAGAAGTCTTAGAATGAGGATTCTGAAGTACATACATTTTAGATTCCTTGCCGGAACTTGCTGTACATGTTCTTGCTATACATGTTCTTGCTATACATGTTCTTGCTGTACATGTTCTTGCTGTACATGTTCTTGCTATACATGTTCTTGCTATACATGTTCTTGCTATACATGTTCTTGCTATACATGTTCTTGCTATACATGTTCTTGCTGTGCATCTTCTTACTGTACATCTTCTTGCTGTACATTTTCTTGTTATACATTTTCTTGTTATACATTGTCTTGGTATACATCTTCTTACTGTACATCTTCTTACTGTACATTTTCTTGTTATACATTTTCTTGTTATACATTGTCTTGCTATACATCTTTTTACTCTACACCTTCTTACTGTGCATTTTCTTGTTATACATTTTCTTTCTATACATCTTCTTACTGTGCATCTTCTTACTGTACATCTTCTTACTGTACATTTTCTTGTTATACATTTTCTTGTTATACATTGTCTTGCTATACATCTTTTTACTCTACACCTTCTTACTGCACATTTTCTTGTTATACATTTTCTTGCTATACATCTTCTTACTGTGCATCTTCTTGTTGTACATCTTCTTGTTGTACATTATCTTGCTGTTTATCATCTTACTGTACATCCTCTTACTGTACATCCTCTTACTGTACATCATCTTGCTGTACATCTTCTTACTGTACATCATCTTGCTGTACATCATATTGGTGTACATCATCTTGCTGTATATCTACTTGTTGCACATCTTCTTACCGCACAGCTTCTCACATGACTGACTCAATCAATGATAGATCTGCATCATTGGCCACAGCAGCCAAGAGAATTTTCTTCCTGAAATGAGCCAGTCTTGGCATCAGGGGCGAGTACCCAGGGTTTTCTCTGGAAAATCAGGGACCGCGAGGACAGTTACTCCCCCTCCCCCACCCCACCTTCGTTCCGTGGCTTACAAATGTGAAAGCAGTAACATTTCTCACCTCTACAACATGGATATAGACGCAGTTATCCTTTATTGTGCAGACGGAACCCGATTTACGTAGTTCCGACATGCGTGGATCTCGACTTACGTAGAAAAAAAAAGTCTATGAAACTCTACAGAACGAACTTTAGACCTGACGCGCCGGACGAGGTCGTATAATAAAACATGGCTTCGAGTTACTTTAAGAAAAAAAAAGACACAAGGTTACGGGACGATCCACTTACATAAGTCGGAGATTTTCTCAATCTGCTACGCCAGGTGGAGGGGAAACTTAATGCCAGAAAATTTTCAAAATGGCTTTTCCTTGTTTCAGAAGATGGAAGCTAAGACACGCTACTCCAGGCTGAGCGGGACGGCCTTCAGCGACCCATACCTGGCTGCTTGTCTCAGGGCTGCCGAACCATAGCCGGCCAAGACCCTATTCTACTTCCCAGTTTTGCCTCTGGAAACAGACAGTAGTCTAGACAAGTGAGTAGGGAATATAGTGGAAGGACGAACCCGAATGTAAAAATATTTCGAGCCGAAGTCGGATGTGTTGGGCCAAAAGGAGCAAAACTGCTACACAGAGTAAAAAACTCCTGTTTTTAGGGCGAAGGACTATGACAGCCGCGAGGAAGAAGTCTTAGAATGAGGATTCTGAAGTACATACATTTTAGATTCCTTGCCGGAACTTGCTGTACATGTTCTTGCTATACATGTTCTTGCTATACATGTTCTTGCTGTACATGTTCTTGCTGTACATGTTCTTGCTATACATGTTCTTGCTATACATGTTCTTGCTATACATGTTCTTGCTATACATGTTCTTGCTATACATGTTCTTGCTGTGCATCTTCTTACTGTACATCTTCTTGCTGTACATTTTCTTGTTATACATTTTCTTGTTATACATTGTCTTGGTATACATCTTCTTACTGTACATCTTCTTACTGTACATTTTCTTGTTATACATTTTCTTGTTATACATTGTCTTGCTATACATCTTTTTACTCTACACCTTCTTACTGTGCATTTTCTTGTTATACATTTTCTTTCTATACATCTTCTTACTGTGCATCTTCTTACTGTACATCTTCTTACTGTACATTTTCTTGTTATACATTTTCTTGTTATACATTGTCTTGCTATACATCTTTTTACTCTACACCTTCTTACTGCACATTTTCTTGTTATACATTTTCTTGCTATACATCTTCTTACTGTGCATCTTCTTGTTGTACATCTTCTTGTTGTACATTATCTTGCTGTTTATCATCTTACTGTACATCCTCTTACTGTACATCCTCTTACTGTACATCATCTTGCTGTACATCTTCTTACTGTACATCATCTTGCTGTACATCATATTGGTGTACATCATCTTGCTGTATATCTACTTGTTGCACATCTTCTTACCGCACAGCTTCTCACATGACTGACTCAATCAATGATAGATCTGCATCATTGGCCACAGCAGCCAAGAGAGTTTTCTCTGCAGGTAAGAGAGTTTTCTCTGCAGGTAAGAGAATTTACTCTGGAGGTAAGAGAGTTGTCTTTACACGTAAGAGAGTTTTTTTCTGCGGGTAGGAGAGTTTTCTCTGGAGGCAAGAGAGTTTTCTCCAGAGCTAAGAGAGTTTTCTCTGGAGGTAAGACTGTTTTCTCTGGAGGTAAAATAGTTTTAACAGGAGCTAAGAGTTTTCTCTGTAGCTAAGAGAGTTCTCTCTGGAGGTAAGAGTGTTTTCTATGGAGGTAAAATAGCTTTCTCTGGAGCTAAGAGAGTTTTCTCTTGACGTAAAAGAGTTTTACCTGGAATAAAGAGAGTTTTCTCTGGAGGTAAGAGAGAGTTTTCTCTGGAGGTAAAAGAATTTTCTCTGGAGGTAGGACAGTTTTATATAGAGGAAAGAGAGTTTTTTTTCATGTAAGAAAGTTTTCTCTGCAGGTGGTAGTTTTCTCTGGAGCAAAGAGAATTTTCTCTTGATGTTAGAGAGTTTTCTCTGAAGGTTAGAGAGATTTCTCTGAAAGTAAAAGAGTTTTTTTTATGGAACCAAGAGAGATTTTCTTGAAACAAAGAGATTTTTCTCTAACGGTAAGAGAGTTTTCTCTGGGGGTAAGATACTTTTCTCTGGAGTTAAGAAAGTTGTCTCTTGGTGTAAGCGAGTATTCTCTGGAATTACGAGAGTTTTATCTGGAGATAAGAGAGTTTTTTCTGGAGGTTGGCGAGTTTTCTCTGGGGGTAAGAGACCTTTCAATAGAGCTAAGAGAGTTTTCTCTGGAGGTAAGAGAGTTTTTTCTGGAGGTTGGCGAGTTTTCTCTGGGGGTAAGAGACTTTTCAATAGAGCTAAGAGAGTTTTCTCTGGAGGTAAGAGAGTTTTCTCTGGAGGCAAGAGAGTTTTCTCTGGAGCTAAGAGAGTTTTCTCTGGAGAAAAGAGAGTTTTCCTTGGAGGTAAAAGAGTTTTCTCTGGAAGTAAAACAGTTTCCTCTGAAGCTAAAAGGGTTTTCTCTGAAGGTAAGAGAGTCTTCTCTGGAGGTAAGAGAGTTTTCTCTGGGGGTAAGAGAGTTTCTCTGGGGATAAGAGAGTTTTCTATGGAAGTAAGTGAGTTTTCTTTGGAGGCAAGAGAATTTTCTCTGACGGTAAGAGAGTTCTTTTGGAGCTAAGAGAATTTTTCTTGTAACGAAGAGTTTTCTCTGACAATAAGATACTTCTCTCTGGAGGTAAGGGGGTTTTCTCTGGAGCTAAAAGAGTTTCTCTGGAGGTAAGAGAGTATTCTCTGGAGGTAGGAGAGTTTTCTCTAGGGGTATTAAACTTTACTGTAGAGCTAAGAAAGTTTTCTCTGGAGGCAAGAGAGTTTTCTCCGGAGGTAAGAGAGTTTTCTATGCAGCTAATAGAGGTTTATATGAAAGTAAGAGAGTTTTTTCTGAAGGAAGAGAGTTTTATCTAGAGGTAAGAGGGTTTTTTCTGCAGGCAAGAGACTTTTCTCTGGAGGTAAGAAAGTTTTCTCTGTAGCTAAAAGAGTTTTCTCTTGATGTAAGAGAGTTTTCTCTTAAATTAAGATATTTTTCCCTGGAACTAAGAAAATTTTCTCTTCAGCTAACAGAGTTTTTTTTCCAGAGGTAAGAGAGTTTTTTCTTGAGCTAAGAAGGCTTTCACTGAAGGTAAGAGAGTTTTCTCTGGAGAAATGAGAGTTTTCTCTGGATATAAGTTAGTTTTCTCTGCAGATAAGAGAATTTTCTCGTGAGGTTAGAGCGTTTTCTCTGAAGGTAAAAGAATTTTTCTTGAAATGAAGAAAGTTTTCTCTGGAGGTAAGAGAGTTTTCTCTGGAGGTAAGAGAGTTTTCTCTGGAGGTAAGAGAGTTTTCTCTGGAGGTAAGAGAGTTTTCTCTGGAGGGTTTCATCTGCTCAGAAGGGGTGAACAAAAAGGCGAGGGTACTTTTGTACCGACTTAACAAATTCCTTTCTTCAGAGACCCTGCCTGGATGAGACAGGCTGTGGTCTGGCTACAGGTCCGGACATTAATATTTGTTGCGTAATGATTTTGCATTGCATATGAAATATGAAATAGCTTTATATTTTAGCTTTAATGTATATTCAGATTTATTATTTATCTGAACTCCCTATTATCAGCCGTAACACACAATAATTCGTGTATAAGTATACAACTATACATGAAGCACTGCAGTAAAGCTGTGATACCAGAATGTATAAAATAGGAAAAAAGTAGGAGCAGCTTTATTACTTAACGATTACAAAGTTGTGACGTTTCGGCGTGAGCCTTAATCATACAAAAACATACAGGACGAAGAAATAGAGAGAGGAGATACATTATAGATTCACATGGTGAGGAGATGTGACTAATGTGCTGAGAGAGGTGTGTTGAGGTGTGCTGAGAGAGGTATGTTGAGGTGCGCTGAGAGAGGTGTGTTGAGAGAGGTGTGTTGAGGTGTGCTGAGAGAGGTGTGTTGAGGTGTGCTGAGAGAGGTGTGTTGAGGTGTGCTGAGAGAGGTGTGTTGAGGTGTGTTGAGAGAGGTGTGTTGAGGTGCGCTGAGAGAGGTGTGTTGAGGTGTGCTGAGAGAGGTGTGTTGAGGTGCGCTGAGAGAGGTGTGTTGAGAGAGGTGTGTTGAGGTGTGCTGAGAGAGGTGTGTTGAGAGATCGAGTGAGAGTACAGACGTACAAAAACGCACCTCTCTCAGCACACCTCAACACACCTCTCTCAGCACATTAGTCACATCTCCTCACCATGTGAATCTATACTGTATCTCCTCTCTCTACTTCTTCGTCCTGTATGTTTTTGTATGATTAAGGCTCACGCCGAAACGTCACAACTTTGTAGTAGTTAAGTAATAAAGCTACTCCTACTTTTTTCCTATTTTATGCATTCTATTATCAGCCGTCTGTGCCACAGGCATGTTGCTGTTGCTCTGAGCCCAGATTTTTACCAGAAAGAAAGAATTCTTCTCGCAGCTCAGTCATGATGATGATGATGTAGTGGGGTTTTTTAATGGTATGGTAATGATAATAATAATGATGATTACGAGGATAGTGATGATGATGATGTAGTGGGGTTTTTAATGGTATGATGATGATGATGATGATGATGTAGTGGGTTTTTAATGGTATGATGATGATGATGATGATGTAGTGGGGTTTTTAATGGTATGGTAATGATGATAATAATGATGATTACGAGGATAGTGATGATGATGATGTAGTGTGTTTTTAATGGCATAGTGATGATGATGATGTAGTGGGGTTTTTTAATGGTATGATGATGATGATGTAGTGGGGTTTTTAATGGTATGATGATGATGATGATGATGACGACGACAACTACGGGGATTCTAAACAAACATCTTCCATCAACTGGACGCTCTGTCAACACCCCCCCCCCCACCCCCATCAAGGCAGACACAAAAGTTCGTCTTTCTGTGGCCGGGGCATGTATCAGGCAGGTATGCCCTCTAGAAGTTATTAACGTCGGATATATTCTGCAATGTCTTTGGGTAAGAAAAAAAAACAAAAGAATGAAAGAAAGAAAGAACAGTTCTTTGAACATTCAAGCAAGTCTGGAACTGTGGGGGGGGGGGGGGGGGGGGAGAGGGGATCCCGTGACAGGTGTAGGCTCTTGTCAGGTCAGGCTGAAGTGCCGCTAATTAACGCACTTTTGCCACTTCCGGCCTCGGTTTGAATTTTATGCGCATCTCCGCCATTTTCTTTTTGTGGTTGTTTTATTTTTTTTTTCTCTTGCTCGATTCCACGGAAATCTGATACCATAGCAACCAGCATCGATACCGGCGGGTGTCAGGTAATTGTTGAGCCGATTATGACTATTACGGAGATAACGGCGAGGGTTGTTATGTCTTCTTCTTCTTCTTCTTCTTCTTCTTCTGCTATAAAGAATGTGCAAACCTGCAGCCACTATATCTGACTTTTGGCAGTCTTAAAGTTGAATCAAGGTGTCGGATTGGAAGCGGGATTACACAGGCTCTACTGAAGCCCCAGAAAGAAAGGTTTTGAGGTTCGGCTTGTCGGGGGGGTTCAGTGAACCTTGGGAGTCTGGCCGGACTGGCCAGTCTGGGAACAGCTGGACCAGGAGCGCGGGCTGTTGCAGTTGGCGTTAGTTTATTTAGGAAGGATCATCATCCACACACTCTGGATATATCCATGGGTAATCCAGTCTTCTCTTCAGTATCTCCCTCCAGCATACGGTAACTGATGGCCTCTGTTCTTTGTTGCACTGACCATCCTACTGGAGCTATTGATGAGTCGCCAGTGACTGTCCAGGGATCGGACAGTTGGATTACCATGCCGTGAGGATGTTGGATTTTGAGTGAGGATTACTTTGATGTACATGGAGCTCAGGAGTGAGCTAAAAAACATAAGCTTGTACAGGAGCTCCACTACCATAGTCACCAAGCCAAGACGTTGTTACTTAGCCAGAGCTAAGTATATTTCTAACGGCACTAAAGGTGAGGTGGGATAGGGTCTTGCTCAAGTGTGGATCGTCACCTCAGATACTATAACAATCTTTTAACACATAATCCGCCTAATATCTATCTATCTATCTATCTATCTATCTATCTATCTATCTATCTATCTATCTATCTATCTATCTATCTATCTATCTATCTATCTATCTATCTATCTATCTATCTATCTTCCTCTCTTTTCTACACTTGGGTCCTGGATCTGGTGATCCAAAACACAGCTATTTTAGTAAGACAATATACAATATAGCAAGAAAGAGGAGGTGGACACAGAGTATAATCTTTGGGCAATGTCTATGGAGAATGTTGACAAATCATATAGACCAAACAGTAGCTGAAGATTCAGATTGTTAGGAATGTCCTATAGACCACACTCCCACTAGAATTTCTGAATATTAACAATATCATATAGATTAAACACTCTAAGGAATATCAGAATGTTAAAAATATCAGGCCAAGTCAGCATTCCAGAAAATGAGAAACATCTTGTGCAGCAGATCCATATCAATGGAAACAAGATTCCAAGTACTTAAATGTTACATCGAGCCAATTTTGCTTTATGGATGTGAAGCATGGTCCATGAATATGAGAGTACAGCGAGAAATGGAGGCCATGGAAATGTGGTTTATAAGGAGGATGTTGAAGGTACCATGGACAGCCAAGAAAACCAACGAAGAAGTCTTAAGAGAGGTTGGAGTTAAAAAGCAAATTATAGCAAAAATCAGAGGCAGACAAACGAGATTTGTAGGATAGTTCCTGAGAAGAGGAAAATTAGAACACATCGTGGCAACTGGAAAAATTGAGGGAAGAAGAGACAGAGGAAGACAGAGAGAGAGAGAAGTTACTGGATGGGCTGTCAGTGTGGCTAGGAAGAAAGTCACCGGTGGATCTCATAATCAAGTCTAAAGACAAGGAATTGTGGAGAGAAATGATCGCCTACGCCATGCGGCATGGCACTTGAATTGAATTGAATTGAATAACAATATCATGTAGACAGAACTCCCTTTAGTATATCAGAATGTTAATTATATATCAAAATGCCTTTTAAACTACCAGAATGTTAGCGATATCATATAGATCAAATTCTCTTAATACTATCAGACTGATAACAATACCATACAGACCAAGCTCCGTTGGAATCTCAGATTGTTAATATGTTGTCTGCCGTGCACATCGGATAAATCCTTAAGTGCTTCTGTGAAGGTGGAACCTCATGCAGTCGCCCGTACTTCGTAGCACCTGCGCAATCCTTGACAAATGAAAACGGCAATGGGAAAGAGGACTGAACCCTACAGAATTCGGTTCAGGAAGTTGCTTTAGGGATACCTTTCAAGCATTCATCAATATGTCTATGAATGTGTCTATAAATGTGCCTATGAATGTGTCTACGAATGTCTGTGACTCTGTTTCTGTAGGTATTGGCGTCACGAGATGTCTTGTCTTCAGTTGGTCTTTTTGGTTTGTTTTTTTTTTTTTGTTGAGGGAGGGGTTGTTGTCTTTTCAAGATTACGGAGTGATTAAAAGATTAATTTACATAACTTTATTTTCCAGTTTGTTACTTTTAAGATTCAGTGTAAGAAGGGACATACATTTTGTTGTATTAAGCCTGACTGTAAGCACGTATATGGTCTTTGTTTGTTTCTTTGTTTCTTTGTGTGTGGTTGTTTGTTTCTTTCTTTGTGTGTGGTTGTTTGTTTCTTTGTGTGTTTTTTGTTTGTTTGTATGCTTGTTTGTTTGTTTGTTTCTATTTTTCTTTCTTTCTTTCTTTCTTTCTTTCTTTGTGTGTTTGTTTTTTCTTTCTTTCTTTGTGTGTCTGTTTCTTTCTTTCTTTGTGTGTCTGTTTCTTTCTTTCTTTCATTGTGTATGTTTGTTTGTTTGTTTTTTGTTTCTTCTTTGTGTGTTTGTTTGTTTGTTTCGTTGTGTGCTTGTTTGTTTGTTTGTTTTCTTTCTTTGTGTGTTTGTTTGTATGTTTCTTTCTTTCTTTGCGTGTTTGTTTCTTTCTTTCTTTGTATGTTTTTTTCTTTCTTTCTTTGTGTGTTTTTCTTTCTTTCATTCATTATGTATTTGTATGCTTGTCTGCTTCTTTGTTTGTTTGTTTGTTTCATATAAATGAGAAGCAGTCAGGCCAGAATGCAGGAGGGTACACAGATGAGTGGCAAACTCTTCAAAGCTGGGAAACATTTAGGGACACTTGCCGCGGAAACTCACTTACTAATGGTTTGTTTTGTTGTTTCTCATTTCACCGAAGGGTGATGTGTGTAAGTGTCTTAATGCGCGCATGTTTGCTCGCGCCGCAGAGAGCGTGTCGCGTGCTGATCGTGTTTATGGTGCCAGAGAAGAGTATGACACGAATCCCGAAGGTGAGTATTGCTCACTTCCTGTCCACCTGCTCTGAGAGTTGTTTCCCCTTACTCCGCCATGAAAACAAGGTGTAAGGCGAGCTGAATGGGCACAAAATGAGGGTAATTCCATCCTGTACCCCATCGCTTTAACTAAGGAGAGTTCTGTCAAGCCCATGTTTATCCGATGGCATGTTAAATTACACGGGAATGAAGAAATATATATATAAAAAACAAAAACAAGAAAAAAAAAACAAACTTACTCAACACGAAATAGCTCTCTGTTCTGTTTTTCTGCCAAAACGTTCTGTGAAATCCCCTTCTGCATTCTTCCTATCCTTCTCCCACGTGTTTGTATACTTCTTTTTTTTATTCAATTTTTCATAAATGATGAAACTTTAGCTAGTCATAAAAGCCGAATTGTTATTTCTAGCTTGAAAATTAGCTGAGTGCAGCGAATAATGCAAGACGTGCCACCAGTAAAAGTGTGTGTGTGTTTTTTTTTTTTTTTTGGTGTCTTATTTAAAATTTAAAATTCAATATATAAAAATGAAACTTTATACAGCTAAAATAATTTCCTTTAGTTTAGCTCATAATTTATTGTTTATCACATTAGCAAGCACTCAGCGACTGCGGCCTCTCTGATCTCTCTCCTCCGCCTCGTGGGATTTCCTGCATTCCAATACTTCATCACGAATCCGGGGGGGGGGGGGTCCGGTGAAATACGGTGCGGCTTTCCTTGTGTTTTCCGGTCTTCCGACTTCCGTTTGTCCTAAACACTTGAGTATGGAGTACCCTTTTTTTTTAGTTGTAGGTATTTGAAGCCGGGGGTAACGCTCCTACAGGTTTTATGAGAGAGACAGGTCGTTACTGTCCTGTAGGATCAGGTGGGATCCCGGGTTTAGTTAATATTAGGCGCCTTACTCACATGCAGAAACTAAGTCCTGAATTGTGTTCACACCTGACTTCTGGCCTACAAGACTACACGAGCATCCCACATCAGCCCCGTCCTCGGGCGAAGTACAGCTTTCAGCCTCTCCATGTCGACATCTCCTGCTTTCTAGAACATTTGTTGCCTCACTTGTGCAAGAGTGGGGGGGGGGGGGAGGCAACGACTGAGAGAGAGAGAGAGAGAGAGAGAGAGAGAGAGAGAGAGAGAGAGAGAACATTTGTTGCGGCTTTCTCAAAACAAAGAAAAAAAAAAGATAGATTCTCCCAGGGTTGACGTTTATGCTGTATCTTCTTCTTGTTCTTCTTCTTATTGTTCTTCTTCTTATTGTTCTTCTTATTCTTGTTCTACTTATTGTTCTTCTTCTTATTGTTCTTCTTGTTGTTCTTCTTCTTCTTCTTATTGTTCTTCATGTTCTTGTTCTTGTTCTTATTGTTCTTTTTCTCCTTGTTCTTCTTCTTATTGTTCTTTTTCTTCTTGTTCTTCTTCTTATTGTTCTTCTTCTTATTGTTCTTTTTCTTCTTGTTCTTCTTCTTGTTCTTTTTCTTCTTGTTCTTCTTCTTGTTCTTCTTATTGTTCTTCTTCTTATTGTTCTTCTTCTTATTGTTCTCGTTCTTCTTATTGTTCTTCTTCTTATGATTCTTCTTCTTATTGTTCTTCTTTTTATTGTTATTCTTCTTCTTGTTCTTCTTCTTATTGTTCTTCTTCTTATTGTTTTTCTTCTTATTGTTCTTCTTCTTATTGTTCTTCTTCTTGTTCTTCTTCTTATTGTTCTTCTTCCTCTTGTTCTTCTTGTTGTTCTTCTTGTTGTTCTTCTTCTTGTTCTTCTTGTTCTTATTCTTCTTCTTCTTGTTCTTCTTATTGTTTTTCTTCTTCTTCTTCTTCTTGTTCATCTAGTTCTTCTTCTTGTTCCTGTTCTTCTTCTTATTGTTCTTCTTGTTGTTGTTCTTCTTCTTGTTCTTCTTGTTCTTCTTCTTATTGTTTTTGTTCTTCTTCTTATTGTTCTTCTTGTTCTTGTTCTTGTTCTTCTTCTTATTGTCCTCCTTCTTCTTGTTCTTTCTTTTCTTGTAGTTCTTCTTCTTGTTCTTCTTATTGTTGTTGTTCTTCTTCTCCTTCTTCTTGTTTTTCTTGTTGTTCTACTTCTTGTTCTTGTTGTTCTTCTTCTTGTTTTGGCTCCTCTTCTTGTTCTTCTTATTCATGTTCTTCTTCTTATTCTTCTTATTCTTGTTCTTCTTGTTCTTGTTCTTCTTGTTATTCTTCCTATTCTCTTATTGTCTTTCCTCTTCTTGTTCTTCTTATTGTTGTTCTTCTTATTGTCCTTC